>JAHBCN010024031.1:0-12187 GCA_019359885.1 Listronotus oregonensis | reverse complement strand
TTAAACAAAGCGATCGAAAAAATTCGTTTTATTTTAAATTTCATAATAATTTGATTAATATTGCATAAGGTTGTAAAAAATGTAGTAAGAACCGTTTTCGAGATATTTTTAAAATGAAAACCTGGCTTTCATACATAAAAGATCGACAATGTTAATTATGCATAATATGATTGTTAATATCTCGTTTCACAGACGATAAAAAAGTATTGTTTTTTTTCAATTAGATATAACTTACAAATTCATCTAATTTTTAAGAAAAACCGTGTTACGAGTCAACTACCTAATTTATTTATTTTTCGATTTTTTTTTAAGTTTTAGACATGGGTGCATGCATAAAATCTTTGGGAATATTTATTCTTACAAATGACTTTCAAAATTACAGCCAGTCCATTTTATCCTGTCAAAATATGGGCGGCGATTTAGCTGATATAACCACAGAGTTGAGAACAGCTTTATTGTCACAATTTATTAAAGAGAGGGAGGCAAATTGGTATAAAGCAGCCTATGTTGGGTTAGATGATATATACACTGAAGGAAGATTTCGAACCAGTTCCGGAACATTGTTAACTTGTTCAAAGTAAGAAAAATTTTTAGTTATTAATAACCCTTGAATATAATAGATAATTAATTTATTTGAAGCAATGTTTTAGTGTTATTGTTTAAAGGTAAAATCTTAGGAATATCCTATTTTGGTAAGAAAAAATCGAATAAAAGAATGATTAAAATTACAAATTAGGTAAATTTATTAGCTCGAATAAAGAAGTTTGCTTAAAGAGTTATTGGAAAGCTTCTGGTATTCCCTTGTATTTATACGACCTCAATGTATAAAATATAAAGTGGCGGTATTTAAGAAAAATGTTTTTTTTTACAAAGCCAGTATATCATTTATATTTCTACTGTCCCTAAGCATCATAGGCATATAGAATTATTATGGGAATGTAATATTCTGTAAAATATAGAATCATTATGGGAATGTAATATTCTGTAAAATTAAAAAGCCACCTATATCCCAAACAGATGTTATATACCTTCATTACTTACCGATTTTTTATTGTGTTTATCAGTAAAAACTAGTTTTAGGGCATGGGCGCCAGGTCATCCGAGTTCCACCCATAAAACCAAAAAATGCGTTACGTTGGATGATGAAAGATTATGGAGAGTAGTTAACTGCAATAGAGTAAATCTAAGAGGTTTGTGTGAACTATACCCTCAGCCACCTAATATTACAGAAAATATACCTACAAACGTCAATTGCGATCGGTTTTTCGATAAGCCTAAGGGTAAGAAACATAGTATAAATATTTTAAGGGATTAAGTAACGATTTTAAATAATTATTATTGTCTAGAGGAGGACTAATGGTTTATCCGAAATTTGGCTGATATCTGATGGCTGCCGCTTTTCTCATTACTGTACTAAATTTTGGAGATTTTCGGTAATGTTATGGGCCTCAAACAATTAAAAATTCGCATAAGTAACAAAATAGACTCACTTTTGCTTTTTTATACTATCATTACAGTCTTTTGTTTAGTGCTAGTAGGGCAATATTAAAGCTGAGGTTATTTTAAAAATAATTGGCGCCAAAGTGCACTTTAAACTGTAAAAGGCTTTCGCGGCTATTGTCTAATGTTCCAATGGTTTTTGGGCTGTTAGGCCGGCGTCGATTGTCTGGTTGACTTGACGTTTCGCCAACACGAGCTGTTGGCATCTTTAGAAGTTGCTTCCTGGTTAACAGTATGCAAACTACAGTAGTTCCACTGGAGTAGTATAAACTAATAACTTTAGGTGGCCCCATAGGAAGAAATCCATAGGAAGAAATCCATACGGTTTAAGTCTAGGGATCAAGCAGGCCATAAGTGAGGTCCACCTCGACCAATCCAGCGATCTCCGTATGTTACTGTTAAAAACTCTCGAGTCAACATGCTAAAATGCGCTAGTGCACCATTGTTCATAAACCACATTGCATTTCTTGTAACCAATGGTACATTTAGTTGCGGTATACCTTGCTACTAAGACTTCCTGGCAGAAATACCGGTCCAATTAGGAAGTCACCTACAATTCCCACCCAAACGTTTAACAAGAACTGATGAAAGCGATCTTCAAGCAACTCATGTAGATTTTCTTTAGCCCAAACATGATTATTGTGGAAATTCCTTATTGCATTTCTTGAGAAACTGGCTTCATCGGTAAAAAGAATAGGCATCAGTAGTTGAGGGATTTGAACCAATGTGTGCAAAAGCCATTGACAGAATGCAATACGTGAAAGAAAATCTGCAGGAAGAAGTGCCTGAACTCGTTATATGTGGTATGTTTACAACAAATAATCTCTTAAAATGTCCCAAATCGTCCCGTTACTTACATTTAAAGTATTTGCAATTTTTTTGAGTAAAGGTACATGGATCTTCTTCTATCATGACCAGCACATTCTCTTCTACTTCTACCGTTCTTACTGTCATTGGCCTTCCTGGTCCTCCATTTTGCTTCAATGCTCCTGTTTCACGAAGTCGTTGATGTATACTTTGAAAGCCTTTTTTATTAGGCACATTACGATTAGAAAATCGTTCACTGTACAACCGCCTAGGTTCTAATGAATTGCCATCAGCAAGTCCATAAATAAAATGCATATCAGCCATCTCGGCGTTCGTTTAGCCATTCATGATAGAGGACTTGACTAACATTAACACAGAAAATACACGTCAAATAGACAAAGGCTTGCAGCCGTTGGTAGTCACCGGAATGTTGTTAAAAGATACCGACGAAATTGTTAGATTTTTATTACTTGGTAGGTCCAGTGTAGTACGCTATACTTTTATTTCAGCTATGTTAATAATTTTAAAATTAACAAAATTGGATGGTTTAAATTCTTTTTTGAGCCGTATCTTCGAAACAAAGCGCCCTATCAAAAATCATCAAAGAACAATATATCCTTAGAATAGTCCAAGCAATAGTCCGTTAAATTTTTGCTGCATGTTTAATAAACACCCTGTATATACGAACCTTGTTTTGATCTACGCTTTTAAAAATTAAAAAGATGTCGAGTAACCTTTATCACCCAATATACATTCATACATTGAAACAGGTATTTATTATAAAAAATAATTTAGCTAGAACAATTTCGCTTAAAAAAACATAGTTTTGTCAAAACCATAAAACAAAAAGTATGGTTTTTTAACTCTTTCTTGTCCTTTTGTAGATTAATTAATAAAGACTTAAAAGGGTTAGTCAATTTATTTTAATAAATACCAAGAATGTTGCTAACAGACTCTTTAGTGTTTTTAATTCAAATTTGTACGATTTTAATGAAGCACTTTGGGATTTCGCTAAAATGGGTAATATTGCATATTTTTTTAGAAAAAAGAAAATGTTTGCTGAAGAATCAGATGTTGGAGATTTATCAGAATTCATCCAGAGCAGATAGATGCGCAATCATAAATTTTGAATAAACTGTTTTTATAAGTAATAATTTTATTAATTTTATTTGAATGGAAAAGCATGTTTAACAATGAAATGTCAGCTTTCCATATTATGTGTAAAATCTTGAAACTTTCTGTAAAACTGATGCGCCTTCAGTACCTTTTTAATTGAGAAACCTGTAATAATTTTAAAATTCCTTAACTTAATACATAAATAAACTGTTAAAATGTAAAAATATAAATTGTGCTTTATTTTGTAGTGGCAACTTTTATATATTTATTTTGATTTTTCAATATAGTAGTTAGTACTTTGTTAAATCTAGATTTTAAGCACAAATCAATGTGACCAAAAAAACATGGAACTCTATATATGCATATATTCTAGAAATTATGGTTAATCCTTATTAGGAAATGTCTTAAGAACCGTAATTTTTAATTATAGCTGTGTTGATGCGAACCTATTCTTGTTTATTTTAAAATAATTGTGTACCAATTTTTTTCTATAAAAATTGTCTCTAAGTATATTAAATTCGGTTTATTTAAATTGTTAATTTAAACTTAACGACAAAAGTTTTAAAAATAAATATAAAAAAATATATTTAACAAAAAAACAAGGTAATAATAACAAATCAAAGATATTTTTTTTGGAAGCACATTAAGTTGTAAACATTTTTATCTATCGTATTCAAAGGAGAATGAGGTTCGCAGCATGATCTGCTTTAACCACAAATACTTGTGATTGCTTTTTTAGTTAGTGTGCAGTTATATACAGTGATTTAAATTTGATGCCTTTTTCACAACAAAGATCTTATTTAAACCAAAGTATTATATGTTTTCTTTTTAAAATAAAAAATTTCACAAGCAAAAATATCATTAATTTACTTAGAATTTTATTTATTATATAATTTTTCAATATGAATTATAATACAAACCCTTAATCGACCCCGTATCCGTTTTACTTAGAGATTTATATTATATATATAATTTAATATGATTTTTATATATATATATATATATATATTATATATATATATATATATATATATATATATATATATATATATATATATATATATATATATATATATATATATATATATATATATATATATATATATATATATATATATATATATATATATTCAACCCAAAAAATTGTCAGAAAAATCCCAAAAGTTGCTCGATCTTTATGGTTTTTGGTATGTTATTCCCTGGTGCGAGGCACCTCCATTAAAGGGGACATTTTACTTTTACTGTACAGGGTGTTTGTTAAAGGTTGCTTACCTCGCCCTTAGGAATAAGGCATCAAAATTTTAAAAAGATTTAACAACCTCCTGTCACTTTTTTGGCTCCAACTTTTAAACCGGCCTGTATATTTTATTATTAATTTATTTTGGTCACAAAGACATATTACTACACTACGGTAGATATTTTACATCTTCATTGCATGCCATCACACTTGTTGGGCCCAATTTTTGACATATGTTAATTTACATACCCAAAAAGTGACTTTTAATTACTTTAATAGGTACTCTATATTTATTTAGAAAATTCAAGTCGTTTTAGCAAAAATTAAGTTTTTGTGTAACAGAGAATATATTACCACAATAAAATACCAGTAATTTTTATATTTTTTAACAATGTATTATTGATATAACAGTTTTCAAACATCTATACAAAAATTAAGTAATAGATGCTTATTCTTATAGCAAATATACTGACAGGCATCTAAATTATGAACAAGCACTCGACAATTGTGTCGAAGCTAGAAGAATGTACTCTAAAGCATTTCCAAATCGACGATTGCCGAGCAGAACCACTTTTGAGGGAGTTAATCGTAGCCTTATAGAAACAGGTATTACCTCAAGCAAACAAAATTAAACTGTTTAGCTTAACCTTTGTTATCTACTTTAGGAAGTTTTACGCCACGCCGTGGAGGAGAAGTGCCTCAAAGAGAATCAAGAAACCCTTAATTAGAAGAGAAAATACTTAATAAAATTAAGGAGAATTCCTCTCCTAGTGTAAGAAAGCTATCGGCTATACGACAAAGTAGGTTGATTACGAAAACCTTAAAGAACAACTGATTTACCCGTATCACATTATTCAAAAAGTGCTTGCCATGTCGCCGGCTGATTATCCTGCAGAATTTTATTATGTAGGTTGGTTTTTGCACCAGTTAATGCAAAATCCCCATTTCAGCAGTATTGTTTTGTTTATGTAAAAAGCCGGTTTCACCCAAGATGGTGTAATAAATTATTATAATTGGCATGCTTGCCATGAAGAAAATCCACATGTGATACTAGAAACTAAGAAACGAGAAAGATTTATGGTTAAAGTGTGTGCGGATATTATTGAAAATCATCTTATTGTGCCATTTTTTATTGAAGCTAAATTAAATGCAGCCATGTACTTGCAATTCTTGCAACAAAAGCTAAAAGGTTTATTAAACAATGTGCCGCCGGATACCAGACGGTTTACGTACGGTAAAGCGCCAACCCATTTTAGTAATTTAGTACGTCAGCATTTAACAATAGTAATTGATGGAGGTCAAGGTGGGCCTATTTTATGGCCTCCGAGTTAGCCCGAGATGATTCCCCTGGATTTTCTCTTGTGGGAAAATTTAAAGAGGCTTGCGTATTCAAAGCCGGTGCACACCAGGCAAGAGCTAATGCAAAGAATAATACAACATTGCCATGAAATTGGAGGTAATTCTGAAATTATGTTTCGAGTGCAATAACATTCATAAAAAATGCATAAAAGTACAGACAGCCCATTTGGAAAATTTGTAAAAAGGAGAAGATTTTACATTATTTACATTCTTGTGTTTTTTTACATAATAATTATTAATATCTTTTTTTGATACAATTTTAAAAAGACTTGGCTTAAATTATTTTTTTATAATTTATTTCTTCCTATGTTTTTCTTTAAATATAATGAGCTTGGATATATCATTAATTCTGAAAACTAAAATGCTGGTATTTTATTGTGGTAACCGTGTTAAACAAAAACTTAATTATGGCCAAATCGGCTTGATTTTTTGAAATAAATGAAAAGTACTTTATCAAAATAAACATCAATGTGTTAAAAAAAAACACGTTCCAGGTTTGTAAATTAACATGTGTCAAAAATTGGGCCCAACAGGTGTGATGGTAAGCACAATCCTGCATTTCCTGAAGAAGTAAAATATCCACCGTCGTGTAGTAATATGAGTCTTTATGACCAAAATAAAATATTAAAATTTTACCATAATATAAAAGTCGGTTCAAAAGTTGGAGCCAAAGAAGTGATTCGCTAGGTACCGGTTTATTGCCCTGTATCTTCGGGGCACTTTTTAATATTTTTTGTTATGGCAAAGTAGGGTTATTTTTCCTTTACTACAAGATCCCGAAATTATGCTGTTTATTTACCAGACACCCTTTAGAGTTAGAAAAAAATATATTTTAAGCAATTTTTAGTTTTTTTGCGTGTATCAAGCACACCCTGTACAGCTTCTCACGTTAGTCCAGTAACTGAAGACCTTAAAGTACCCAAGCTGTAAATAAATCTGTACAGTTTTCATTTGTGGCGCAATTCTTAGGTCCGCAAACGCTTTCGAGCGAGAAAAAGTTTATCGCGATTCCGACGTGGGAACCCGCTGAAAATGGCCCTCCAAATGACTTTCCCGCGAATATCTACCAAAATATGGGAATTAGAGAATTTTTGTTCGGCCAAAAAAATAAAGATCACCTCGAAATTTACAAAAATGGTCTCTACCATTTTTTCGCAACACCAATATTTTTCGCACAAACGGCCGTCGAAAAATCCATAACATTCCACACTGGATATATGTGGTAGTATGCTTAAAAAATTAGATGGGCAATACAATTTTTTATCAAAACGAAAGAAAGATGGTCATGGATATTTTCTGCGATCATTGAACACTTGCTGAGGTCTCATTATAAAAAAGAAATATTAAAAACAAACCATTTTTAAAAAAATATCAATAAATTAATGAGATACTCAAATAAATATTGTGAATAAAAAACTGAATCAGAATTGTCCCAAACTCATATGCAATGACGGGTACGGGTTATCCCATTCCGATGAACTTTGAATGTATGATTAAAAAATGTATATTATTGCAGAAATGTATATATTGTTGCAGTAATGCAACAATTCGTCCGCCAGTTTATAAGTGAATCAATGAAGATGGCTTCATTCTAGCGGTAGAGGGGCAGCTGAAATGAGGGGACTTTTGGGTTTTTTAAATTTTAAGAGTCCTTAAATTTTTTGAATTGGGTCAAAAAAAAGTTGTTAAAAAACGGTCAAGACAAGTAGTGAAGTAGGAAGCAAATAAAAATCAAAAAGATAATAACAAGGCTAGCTTAAAAGATATACGAGGTTGTGTTAAAAGAAACAGATAATAATTTAAAATATTCAATTACTTTCGGCAATATTCAAAAATTGCCAGTTTAAAATTTCTCTTCCTATTTACTATCATTAAAAACATGACTTTATATAATTAAAACAATTTATTACTGGTAAAGGCAAAGTGATTTTAACAAACAAAAAATAGAAGTGACTAGAACTTTTAAGTATATTTAATGACAATTATAAAATTGAAAATATATTTATATTATAAATATTTATTGAGCATTTAAATAATTTGTTAGTCCAGCTTGTTCAACCATTTTATAAAACATTCCATTTTTGTTTGATAACAAAGCCATGGGAGTATCAAATTCTTTAATTTCGCCTCTATCTAAAACCATAATTTTATCAGCGTCAATTATAGTATGTAATCTGTGAGCTATAGAAAATATAGTGCATCCACTAAAGTTTTCTTTTATAGCATCGTGAAGCATGGCATCAGTTTTAGGATCCATATTAGCAGTAGCTTCATCTAGAACGACAATTTTGTTTTTTCTTATAATGGCTCTAGCTAAACAAATTAGCTGCCTTTGACCAGAACTTAAAGCAGGAGCATTTTCATGAATTGGCATATCCAAAGTATGAATACTTTCCTTAAGATGTACTTTTTCAAGAAGTTTCCAAATTTCTTCATCAGTGTAAAGGTGATAGGGATCAATGTTAGTCCTTACTGTACCAGTAAACAATACAGGATCTTGTGGAATAATGGCAACGCATTGTCTTAGATAATCAATTGCCACATGTTGAATATTTACACCATCTATTAGAATTTTGCCTTCAACTTCGTATAATCTGAATAAACTAGAAATTATTGAAGATTTGCCGGCACCAGTTCGACCACATATACCAATTTTTTGATTTTTCTCTACAATGAAGTTTAGATTTTTTAATACCAATTCATTTCCATAAGAGAGGCTAACGTTTTCGTACTTAACTCGACCTTCGGTTGGCCAGTTATCAATTTTGCTACCATATTTTTTCTCCTGCTTAAGTTCTGTATATTCTAAAGCTCTTTCTACGGAAGTCATTTGATTTTCTAAATCGGCCCAATTACGAACTCCCCATTGAACACTACCAGCTAACATAAACACCTGAGTAAGAACTAAACCAACATTTCCAGCACTGGTATCTAAAAATTAAATGTTTTAAAAGTTATTAAAAATGATAGAAAATTGGCCGCCAAGAAAAAATTACTTGAAAATGACGGCTGAGATGTTGGCAGGCTAAACATATACGAAGATGGTTAAATTGGGAAAAATTGTGGATTTATAGAATTTACAATGTGCCGTTTAGAAAGTAATAAAATTTCGAGTATTTTCGAAGATATTCGAGAAAAACCAAAATTTTGAAAAATCGTTTTTATTTTTTTCTGTCTTTATATTAAACGGATTTTGAAAACAGATTGCATATTTATATTTATCAGTTATTTGATAGTGCTTTCAAATTTTTACATCCGACTTTTAGTCACAAGGGTGCCATATTAGATTTTTACGTAAGTAAATTGTGCCTCTTATTTTGATTTCCAAAATATATATAACATGTTATACTTTATATGGTGGCAACCTTAATAATTTTTCGTTTATTCGTTTTTTTTTCAAAAGTCTTTGGAAGTATTCGAAATTTTTAAACTTTCAAGGTGACATTTAAATCATCATCAAATTGCGCAAGTTTGCCTCCATTTAACCGACCTCGTATCTATTTAGGTTTCTGAGATCCCAATATTGAGGGTTAAATTTGGGACACCCTCTACAGGCAATTTTTTTTTTGATAAGTATTGACATTTAATTCTAACAAAAAAAAAGAAAAATATTCGCCAAAATCAAGGCCAACAAAAACGATATTTATTTTTTTAGGAGCACTATCTACCCACGTAAATATCCAATATGGCATCCATAACAAAATGTTGATGATGGTGGCGTAGTGACGAAACTTTGGATGTGAAATCTAAAAGCAGTTAAAATAGTGCGGAGAAGTGATATTGTAAATGTGCAATTCGTGTTAAAATTGATTTTAAAATGAAGCCAGAAAAAAAATAAAAACGATTTTCTTCGGAAATACTCGAGATTTTAAAACGGTTATTGTTTAGATGTGTAGCTCCACCTGTTTTTAATTATAAAAAATCCATAAATAGAGATATTGACATGTTTTTTTTTTCATTTTGTTTTACGGCGGATTTACGAATCTTTTAAGTAAAATTAAAAAAAAACCGGTTTAAATTTTTTTTGAAAATAAAAAATGGGTATTGTTTAAGTTTTTCGTCGATATATGCATCCATTTAAGTTTACCAAATTCTAGTGATTTGAAATATTCTACGTGTAAAGTTAAATAATTAAAAAAAAAATGAAATATCAGTTTTTGGATTCTTCCATTTTTTTTTTAATCGAAAAATTGACATTTTTGTTTTTCTTTTATTATTTTATTTTTGATAAACTTTAAAAATTAAAATATTTGACAACTCAAACAAAATTAAATCATGTTGATTTAATGATTATTACCTTTAAAACTTTCTGAACGACATATTGTTAGTCCATTTTTGTACCTCTCATAGTTTCCGAGAAAATAATGGTAAGGGTTGAATTTGAATTACCCTGTATATATTAAGTTTCAGGTGTAAAAGAACAAAATATTATATAATCTTTTAATTCTTAAATTAGGTTTTTTTACAGAATAGCATGAAATTTTATAGTATAAGCAAATACTTAAAAATATTATTAATAAAAATTTTTAAAGAAATTATGCAGAAAATATAAACGAATAAGTATAACCCATAGCTAATTAATGTTTTTGAAAACTTACCAGTTTCAAAAAATAAAAATCGAGAAACAACTAGTGCAATTAATATCGAACATAGAAAGTCTAAAGAGAAACCAAATGCTCTCGAGGTACAAGTCAACATAAAGTGAGCCGATGTATAGAGATCTTGGTGTCTATCAAATTCTTCCTTTAAGATATCTTCGGCTTTGTATGCTCGAATTGGTTGTTAATCCTTCAATGAAGCATTTAAGTGGCCAACCAATGGACTTCGAGCTAAAACCAGCAAATACTTATAGAAACATTTTTATTAAAAATAAGTTTAAAACATATATTTTTTTAAATATTTCTATTATTTTTCCCAAAATCAAAATTATTACATAAAACTTAAAAGCAGTCCACTGTAATACGTTTGACTTAATAATTTACACCTTTTTTTAAAAGCACGTAGAAAAATGTTGTTGACATCTATGGTACCATAATTGTACCATTTATTAGCTTTACATAAGATTTTTTTAAAAATTATATCCATAAAAAAGAATAACATTTACCGTTGTTCTGTGAATGGTATAAACTTAACCTGCAAACTAATCTAGATTTGTTTTCTTTCTTATGATCCTAGTCAGGACATTAGAACGAAATTAGAAATAATTATATTTCATCCCCCCCGACCTCTGTACAAATTTTATTATATATAATATTTAATCAGACTTTTTAAAATAGGTAAAAATTACGTTAAAAGATTTCAATACAATATCAATACATACATACATACATACATACATACATACATACATACATACATACTCATATACATACATACATACATACATACATACAAATACATACGTTTTCAGATGTTGGGTTATGGACACCGCCCTTCTGCAAAGGACCTGATAGAAGCAACTGTTGTTATAAATGGGAGGAGATAACCACAAAGGCGCAAACCGCAGAGCCGCCAAAATGCTTCTTGTGCACCCCAGACGCAAACGCTAAAGATGACCTGTGTTTTCTGGTCTGCCTGCAGAGCATTTCGGCGACTGCGAAGCGACAAGAGGCAGAAATGACGACATACCGGCAATCTTAACAGGTGTATATAGCGCAGAACCTACCCGTCAGCGTGTCTTTGAAGGTAAGATCGACCCTGCATCATCTGCGAACAACACCAAACCTCCTGCCAGAACGTGGTTCACGGATAAACTAACACTTGGCAACTGGGTCGCAAACCGACCAAGGTAACCATTAACAACAGCGGCTGCGGAGAAGGTTTTGTCTGGATAAAAACCCCTACGAATACTTCATGAGCGTCTACCTTTCGCCTAATGAAGGGATCGATATTTTCGACAAAAGCTGGGTAGCGTGGAAAACGCATACGCGAATTGGCGGTGAAGTCATCGTTGGCGACCAACGCTAAATCGCCGTGGGGAGAAGACTTCTCAGACACCAGAGGAAACGAAGTCGCTGATTTCGCAGCAAGGCTCGACCTGATAGTCCGAACACCGGCAATACCTCACTTTTTTGAAGACCAGGTTACCGCAGCATCTTAACATCTCGTGGGGCCAAAAAACCAGTTGGATCAAGAACTGGATGGTCTCTGAAGAGTAAGCGGGCGATC
>JAHBCN010024030.1:0-12251 GCA_019359885.1 Listronotus oregonensis | reverse complement strand
AAGAGAAATAAGTTTTAAAATCATGTTAAAAATATACTTTTAAGCGCTTCTCTAAACTAGGCTATTATTATTTTACAAATGATGATCCGCCAAAATATTTTCTTCCTAATTAAAGAAAGAGCTAAACAATGTATTTTAAATACAGAAAACCTACAGACATTTAACTAGTATAACCAATGCTCAAAATATTCTCCGATTTTTTATTATTAATGTTAGGGCTATTTTAACAGTTTTTAGTTGTGTCTATTTGGCGCACAGGCTATTTTTTTTGCATATGTCAAAGAGTATATTATGTAAAGTGTTGGGAATACAAAGACTTTTATTTTTTCCAAAAATAAATATATTCAATATTATTCGTTTTACTTTTTTTAATTGCAAAAAATGTCCTTTATCTGTAACGTAATTTGTGATCATGGAGCACACTTATCTGCGACATACGCCGCCTCAATTAAATATAAAAGCTATCTTTATTATTAAATTTACATCGGATCCGTCAGACATAAATTGTAATGTTTTTGTTGTTACCTTCTTGTAATCATAAGGTTTATATTTGCCAGATTAATTTAAAATACATGCTTATGCCCTTTTTTTTTCTATCCCAAGTACGCTAAATATTAAATATGTAGACCGAAAGGTATTTGTTCTGAAAGTCTTACGGCCGAGTGATGATTAAATTTAGCAATGGACTTAGCAATGGTTAAAAGTTAACAACGGTTTAGAATGTTTAACAAAGCGTCATTGTTGGTGTTATTTAATGATTTTAGTAGACAACCTGTCAAAATCTGACATTTTGTCACGCAATTGCTTTAGCCCAAGTGTTTTAGCCTAAAAACACTTTTCCAACTTTTATTTGGCCGTTGGCAGCCTTTAAAAAAAAATTTATTATTTTTTTATTATTTTTTTTTTAAAATAAAATAATAACAAATAAATAGCTAAGGTACAGTAAAGCTGAAGGTGAGTAGCAGGGAGAGCGTGCAAAAATGCCCTAACTCATTTGCCGGAGAGTAGGGGGGTAAACTGGGCGCCATCGGGTAGGCCAGCAGAGACCTTCCAAGATTTAATTGGGAACCTCGTTCAACTTTACTACCACTCAAAGACAGGAAAAACTTTAATAAACAATATTAACATTAGAAAAAGGAGACACTAGGCGAGCCAAATAAAACACTATACTTAAAACAACTAGTTAATATAATTTATTCTAAATTTGTAATTTAAAAGTTAAAAGTTTACAAAAAAAAAAATATTCAAAATAAAATGGTGAATGCGCTGGGTTATAAGATTACAAAATTTAAATTTATAATTTAAAAGTTTATAAAAAATATATATAATCGAAATAAAATGGTGAATGCTCTGAATAACTGTTAAATTTTCTATTCTGATGAAAAGAATAAATATTAAAACTATAAGTCTACAATTTCAAAAAAATATATAAAATATAAAAATATATATAAATACCGCTTATTAAATTAACAATAATTTAATGACCAGGTGCACCATTTGAAAACCAATAAGAAAATTAAGATTTACCAAAAAAAAAAAATTACAATAAAAATAAAAGAAAGGGCCGCAAATAATTTATAACAACATGGTAAAAATTCAAAAGATAGAGTCCTAAATTGTTTCTTGAAAAGTGTTAAAAAAAAATTGTTAGTAAGTTAATTTTAATGTTGCCTGTTTTGTTGAATCCAAGTGATGGCAGGTGTGCCAGCCACTACACCGTGAAGAGGGATGGTGTCCAAAACTACAAACAACACATTAACTGTTAAATGGTCACTATCTCTGACCCGTCCCAAGAAGACTTCTACCAAATAGATGGCCCCTCCAAACCAAAACGAAAACTGTTTCAAAAAAATTAATGGCCCAGCAGAATAATGGCCCGTCCGAAGAACCCCAAGATGTTAAGGGGTATTTTCAACTAACACGTGATCCCTGCGGCGTCGAACTGCAAGTCCTGCAATGCAGATTTCTTTCCCGAAACAGCCAAAAAGGCAACGCAAACCAACAAAATTCACACAAAACCAAAGGTAACTTAAATCGGGAAAGATTTTTGGGAAATTTGCAGCACAAATCCTATAAAGATGGCTTGAATACCAGTAGCTGCAAATTTTCCTAGTTCTCAGCTTGAAGAATGACGTGAAAGTCGTAAATGGTAAAACATGGCCGATGGCCCTTCGTCCTTCTCAAAAAGAGTACCAGTGGGCGCACGCGCATCGCTGCTAATTCTAGGAATTTTCTCGCCTCTGAATTGGCAACATCGTTACGCATTTTGAGTTGCCTACCCATGCTGCCCAAATAACAATGTTAATTTTTAGTACATAATACTACGAGGGTAAAAGCAACGTAAAGCATAAGGTAGGATACCAAATACGATAGAAAAACAGAAGTAACCCAGCAATTACAATCAAATTTGGAGCCTTTTGCCAAAAATAAACTGCAAAAAAAATGAAAACCGACCTGCATTAAGGTAAACAAACTAAATTATTAAAAACAAACCTAGGAATAAAAACTAACCGTGACAATTTTGTTAAACATTCTAAACCGTTGTTAACTTTTAACAATTGCTAAGTCCATTGCTAAATTTAACAACGTGATCATCACTCGGCCGTTAGAATGGCTTAAAAAATAGTCAAGTTACAGTTCCTTTTAAAATGTTTTTTATTGCACCAAATTAAAAATACATTTTCGTGTCTGTATCTAGATTGTTTTAGAAAAAAATCTTAGAGTTTCTAGAATACAGTCAAAAAATCCATTGTCAAAGAAATGCATTTTTTTAGAAAAAAAAGTCATTAATGTTCCACAATACAATTTATTCACAGATCTTTTTAAAAGTCGAACATTTAGGTCTTTTAATAAAATATGCTTTATTAAGAAATAAAAAAATATTAAATAACATAGTGTAACTCAAAGATCAAATCAATACTTAGGCACAAGCTGTTAGGATGTGTGAATGTGGGAAAGACAGAACTCTCTGCACTAAAAAGCGTACGAAATAGTGCACTTTTTGCACGCTTGTAAAATAAAAAGTTTCTCTATCGTACTACTATCAGAATGGTGTGTCTAAATTGTTGTTATAAAGTAAGCTTAATGATTTTAAAATTTATTATGTTGCCCAACTTTTGTATTTTCTGACATTTGTATGCATTTGTTACTTAAATAAACATTATCAAATTTTTGAAAGTAATGCAATATGTACAAATGTACATATTGTAATTAAATTTATATTCCAGAGGTGGGAAAATTATATTATAGTGGTTTTACACGAGCGCACCTACGTAGGTTAACTATTAATTATGGTTTACAGTAGAGCTGACACTAATTAAATACATAACCAACAACAGCACAAACTCCAAGGTTAATTAGGACTTATTGTTTAAAGCTAAATTAAGACATCTTTATTAAACTATGTGCTAAAAAAATAGCATATGTGCAGTTAATTATTTAAAGTAACGTAGTTTGCAATCTATTAAACAAATAGTTGATTAAGACCTGGTATTATAGAAGGGTCGGTAAACTGCACAAAAAAATCTTAAGATTAGGCTGAGGTTGAAACCCATTATTTACTTTATTATATATTTATTTACCTTTCAGTTTATAATATAATTTTAAGCTGTACTGGAGTGCCAATTAGGTCATCCTAAGTTTAAACTTAATTTTTGCTGTAACTAGACGTTTATAAATTTACATGTTAGAAAACTACAGAACTGGAGATAGTCCGACATTATAATACCCGGCTTTAGTATTTTAGTTAGAAACTCCTATTTTCAGAAAATTTTTAAGCATCTATATTTGCCATGTATGTTGTTTTTAATGTTGTGGCTATCGTAATTGTCCTTATTTACTTCTTAATCAGGAATGCAGCTGAATACGTATACGTATTGAAAATAAGAAAAATGCAGAAGACTGAGTATTAAAGTGTATATTGCAAATTAGGTATCATAGCAGAACAGCCATTATCAATGCTACCTAAAAACCAGTGTACATTAATTAAATATTGATCCTTATTAAATAAACCAAAACTAGGATCAAAAAGTCATAAAAGTGTTACAAAATTGGGTTTAAAATTTGGTGATTAGAATTTTTGATTTGATAAAAATGAATGAAAACATCACAGAAAACTGCCAAGATAAAACGAAAAGTTTCTCTTTTTTATTTAATTTTTTATTTTAATGAGCCCAATAGCACATGAAAATTAATTTAATAAAGGAAAAACTTAATAAGTATATAGATATCTTGAAAACTTTATAAATTGGGTAAGACTTGTAAAACTAGAGGTCACAAAGGTTGAGGAAGCATATTTACAAAACAACTACTTTCCTGGCTAATGCCTCGTCGGAGGTTGCATTACAAAATCTAATCGCCCCCCCGCCTCCCAAACAATGCGAGAAAGAGTATCAGTCAATAAAATTACAGGTAAGACTTTAGGAGAACATATGTAAAAAAATAAAAAACATATAAGTGACCACTACGAGAGGAAAGGATAATGAGAGAAAGGCTATATCAATAACCAAAGTCATAGCAAAAAGAGCTAAACAAGTTTGTAAGAGTGTATGCAACCAGTATTTCGAAAAAGAAAACTACACAACGTTGTCAGATCCACAAATAGATAGGTTATTGTCAGAAAAAATGAAATACGAATATTTAAATCGACGGAGTACAAACAATGCATTATCCCATCAGGGCGAAGCGGGCAATTCAAAAAACAACTAGTTCCCGGGCTATATTCCTCGCCGGGCATTAAATTACAAGATCTATTTGACCAGTCCACCTGTATGAGAAGAAACACCGTTGATTAATTAATGTCTTTAAATAATTAAAGCACCGGTTTAATTATAATATCTAAAAAATAAGAAATTGAGGGGTAATTGAGCAAAGATTCGAGAAGAGTTAAAGGGAACATTTAAGAGCAATATCAGCTAATCTGGCAACGCTGCGAGGCGATTCTCAACTTAATGAAAAAAACTGGCAACAATCAACTTAATACGTCAGTTGTACAAACTGCAAAAATATAAATTTACAAATACACCTTGTATATGTATATTTCTGCAGAAAAACTGATCTGTGCAGTCCCGCACACCTAAATCTTTAACTTAATTTTTAAAATTACTCTTGTTGCCATACATGGCATCTGTTTCTGTAATGTCAATTTCTTTAAATTTCTTTAGATAATATCGTTAAATCGTTATTTTGATTATTAATACACATTAATATATCAATGATGTTTCTTCCCATACGGATGGACCGGTAAATAGATCTTCTAATTCAATGCCCAGTGAGGCATTTACTGGTACTCGGAGAAGTAGTTGTTTTTGAATTCGCCTTGATGAGATGATGCGTTGTTTGTACTCCTTCCATTTAAATATTAGTATTTCATTTTATCTGACAAAAACCAATAAATCCGTGGATCTGGCAACGCTGTGTGGTTTTCTCTATCGAATTACTGGTTGCACGCAATGTTATAAATTTGTTTAGTTTCTTTTTTACTTTAACTTTGGTTATTGCTATGGCCTTTTTCTTACTATCCTTTTCTCTCATAGTTGCCACATATATGTTTTTAATTCTTCTACATATTTTCTTCTAAACTTTTACCTGTAATTTAATTGACCGATATTCCTTTTTCGCATTGTTTGGGGAAGGGGGGGAGGGAGAGTAGATCTTCTGATGCAACGTCCGACGAGGCATTAGCCAGGGGAGTAGTTCTTTGGAAATTTGCTTCTTTGGCCTTTGTGAGATAGGACCTTTAGTTGCACAAGCTTTATCTAATTTATACAGTTTTAAAGCTTTGTTTATACTTTATTAGGCTTTAAATCATTGTATAAATATTTTTCCATTACTCTTGTGGCAACATCGAGCTCGCCGTCACATTTGACATACATCTGTTAGAAGGAAAGGAGGCCAACCTTCTTATAACTATTTTTTTTTAATAAAATGTAACTTGTGCCAAAACTTCAAAACCAACGCTTTCATGGTCTTCATTAATTTTTAATGTAATTTGTATATGTATTTGTTTAACAAGTAGGTACATCTACAAAATTATCTTACCTATATTGCCATGTGGTTACATTTCACAAATACCTATCAATTAAATAAAAATTATTTAAAACTGATTTGGTTGTACTTTGAAAACCTATTAAATAAAAATAATAAAAAATGTATAATACAAAGTTAATTAAAATTTAAAAAAAAATAAAAGTTTCAATGTGGGGCCATGACTTTTTATTTAAGCTTAACTTTTAAAACCAAAAATATAACATTTTGTTATATTTTTCAAATAACAGCACTTTGCTCTTCTTCTTTTTCCCTGGGAGCCGTCTTGATTGACTACCGGAGGCAGCGCAGCTTCTTGGGCTATTTGTGCCTAATCTCCCATTATCTTTTATATCCTCCCATTAATCTTGTTCCTTTTACAAGTCTGTATAACCCCGAGACTAGTGGGTTGATATATTCCTGTGGGCTCATTTTCCGTTGCCCAAATAATGCTTGTCTTTTGTGATCCAACGCTTTACATTCGCACAGTATATGGCAGGTTGTTTCTTCCCCCTCGTCGCACATTCTGCAACTTGGCTCCCCATTGTATGAGTCTATCTTGTGTTGGTGTCCTCTTAGGTTATCATGCCCTGTTAGTAAACCTACTGTTATACGAAGTCTTTTCCTACTTTGTGTGAGTAGTTCTTCCTTCGTTCTTTTGGATGGGCCCCTTATAAAGCTTTTGTTTGTTTGTTTCGGATCCATTTTCTGGTTTGCCCTTGTGCTGTGCTCTTACTTTACGCTTAAGCACCTTTTAATTTTTACATTCCTTGGATATTCTTGGACTTTTAATAAAACTAACTGCCGCTTTTGACAAATTACAGGTATAAAAGCTTCTCATTTGTTGCACACATAATTGACCACACTGTATATAGATCTCTAAAATTGTAAAAGTTACAAAGTCGGTTCAATAAAATTATTAGAGACCCTGTATAAGACCGGAGAACATCCTTCTATTTTACAGCAGAAATTTGCGCAAAGTATTGTAAATCTGATGTTTCTTTTTTAAAATATCATCTTTAAATACATTTTTTTAATAGAGAGACCTTAAATTTTATTTACAAATTTAAAAAGCTTGTGCCTATAATAACAAACTAAATACTGTTTATGTCAAATGCCAATATTTTGTCTCAAAGCCAGAATCATTGGTGTTTTTATTTGTTTCTTTCTTTGTAAATACAGGCCTGCTAAAATAAAATCTTGACAATTTTTAAGATTTTTAAACAATACATCTTTAACACTGCAGAACCAATAATAACAATAATTTTAAATAATTTAACAAAGACTAACTTAGAGTAATATTTGACAGAGAGAAAGAGAGAGAGAGAGAGAGAGAGAGAGAGAGAGGAAACCCTTGGGATTTTTTCGTGTCTGTAAGTTGGTTTAAATTTTTTTAAAGGAAAGGGTTTTTTTATGTTTAAATTTTATTTAATAAGGCTTTTTTAAGGTATATTTTATAAATATTACCACATTTATCCCTTAGATTTCCGGTGATGACAAGGTCTTTTCAATGTTTGGCGTATTTATTACTTTTATTAAATATATGTTTAATTGTCAACTGTGTGTTGCATGATTGGCATATAGGTGGCCAGTTTTCTCTATAATATATTTGTGTGTTAATAGTGTGTGTGCCATGCGCAGTCTAAGCATTGGTGCTAGTGATTTTCTGAGGATGTTATTATGTTTTTCCATTTAAAAAAGGTTTCTTTAATTTCATGTAGTTGGTCTAAAAGGTCCCACTTAGTTGGGTAAGGTTTTTGAAGATATTGGATGATATTAACTTTATGTCACGATTCCAGAATACGCTAAGTAATATTATTTAAGCAAAAATATTTTAAGGGAGTTTACTTGTAAAATAGATTTTTATTGGAATTAAATGAAATTGAAAATATAGGGTTAATAAAAGTGTCTTTTATCTTATTAAAAAAAACTAATTTTTTTTTATTGTCTATGAAACGAGATATCAACAATTAAATTGTACATAATTAACATTGTCGATATCTGTCATGTATGAAAGTTATGCGTTCATTTTGGAATATCTCAAAAACGGTTCGTATGATATTTTTTAAAAACTATTGCAATATAAATCGGAGGATTAAAAAAATTAAAAAAAAACGATTTTTTTTAACGTTGTTTTTAAAAATATATTAATTTTTTATTTTTTAAAGTTTACATAGGTCTGTTAGTTACTAAGAAATAGTGTACACTATTTTTTTTACGTAATCGATCTTATGAAAGGTGTATTTTAGGACTGGGTGGGTCCAAAAAGTGTAAAGTAGTGTAAAATATTACTGAATACCGAACAGACTTCAATGTGTTGTGTGTACAGTCTCCTACAAAAATTCCATTTTCAAGCATTGAGAACCTCTAACTTTTGATGAAGCGCATTCAATCTTACTTAGAACAGCGCTGAATTTGTGGTCCATTTAAAATACTCCATCACTAATTAAATTAAAATGGAAAAAAACATATGATCCATACTAAGACTAGCCCCGGCCCGTTCAAAAATCAATTTTTGTTAGAGAGAAGATGGGCAAGTTCGGCGCAGATGGCATGAAAGAGACGAAGATAAAAGATGGTTTTCGCAATCTCGATTTGACTTGTGGACGATCCGGGCTTTAGTTACTTTAAGGCGATAATTTTGTCTACGACTGTCGCGAGTGAACTACCTTAAAAATTAAAATAGGTAAAAGATGTCCCATTTTGGACACTTTTATAGGGTATCTTCGTAATAATGCTATTAAAAAAGTAATACAGGCATTTTTGGGTCGAACCTTAAATGGTAAAATCAAAATTTAAACATTTTTGGTCGCTGAAGAGATACGGGGGATAATAAAAAAATGTAAATGTCCAAAAATTTTTTCATATTTTCTTGATTAGAAGAGATACAGATAAATAGTATATACAAATGTTTCTTTATAATGATTGTTAAATAATCTGCCGAGCTTTAAAAACTTCTGGAATTTATTTGAAGTGGTACCCTAAACATTTATTACTTGGCTCGTTTAACAGCTACAGTATCCTATTTTGAGATAATATTTCTTTCATGTCTTTTTTTATTAACCCAAGCCTTTCTTTTGTGGTAAAGTAATGTTTTACGTTCAAAATACGACCATAAATAAAGTCGAGCAGACAACCTCCAACGCAAACTTGTTATTAATAAACAATAATTGGAAAAAATGGCAAATAACGGAGAATGAAAGCGCCATTTTAGTTCCACAAAAAAATTATGAAGGGAGCAATTTAGCGGGTTATTGGTGCTGTGCTCGATGTTAATGTAATTTTCCACGACAATCGATTATTTGTATTTTACCACGAGCTACGTTAAGTACACTTAATAGTTTGCTTGATAAGTGCGCTGCAGTAGAAAATTGTCTAGACCAAGCTTTAGATGTTTTTTTGTTTAATCTACAAGGTGGCAAGAATGTTTTTACTGGAAACCCTTTATACAGTGGTGGCCAACTTACAAGATTAGAAACGTATAAACAAAAAAATAATAATAATAAAAATCGCAGTTTCTCTATGTAAAGAAAGTTTTTATTATTTTTTACCTATAATGCCTAACAATTAGGTATAAAACTACAAATCAATAATACAATTCTTGTTAACATTAGTTATTTTAAAAAGCTTTTATTTGTAATGTGGAAATGGACATCTAATTAAACCGACAATAATACATTATATTTTATTAATCAATTAAAGAAAATATGCGTTTTAAATAATTAGCAATGGGATTAGCAATTGTTAAAGTTAATAACGGTTTAGAATGTTTAACAAATGTCAGATTTTGACAGGTTGTACTAAAATCATTGAATAACACTGAAAATGACGTTTTGTTAAACATTCTAAACCGTTGTTAACTTTTAACAATTGCTAAGTCCATTGCTAAATTTAACAACGCGATCATCACTCGGCCGTTAGTATTAAATTAATACAGAAACCTAGTACTTGGTAACAAACCCTGCATCTCCTAGGCATGGACTCTATTAGATGTTGGCATCGTTCTAAATTAATGGTTTTCTACGCTGTCTTTGCTTCCTCCTCGAGATTTTTTAAATTTTGATTTTTTTTTTGATCTCTGGCAGCCTCTTTAGCTCACCGAAAAGATTTTTGATGGGATTGAGTTTAGGGCTAGGCACTCAATCACATCAAGATTATCCCTGAACCATTTTTTTACTGACTTAGATGTGTGCTTGAGATCATTATCTTGTTGAAAGACCCAATTCACAGCCTAATTGTTATCAGCAAAAGAAAGCATGATGTCTTGTAAAATGGATTTACATTTATGTTGGTCAAGGATGCCAATAATTTTGATTAAGAGACCAACTCCTCGTCGGGAAAAGCCTCTCCACAGCTTTATATTTCCACCACCATGTTTTACCGTGCTTGTTCTATATCTATGATCTTTTTCTAAGCTCCTTGGCTTTTCAGTAAATATCCTTTTATCACTGCCAACTCTATTTATTTTAGTTTCGTCGGACCAAAGTACCCTTTTCCAGTCATTAACGGTCCAACTAATATGATCCCTAGCAAATTTCAACCTTGCCGGGCGATTTTTCTTTGTTAAAAGTATTTTTTACGGGATACTCGACCAAACGATCCAGCCACGTCTAATGGTGCGTGTGGATGTTCTTACGTTTAATGGAAGTTTTTTTTTCTATTTGCCCAGAAGTAAGAAATGGCTTCTCCTTAATCATCATTATAATTAGTTCATCCGTTGTTTTGCTTGCTTTTCAAGGTCTTTTCTTCCGCGGAACGTTTTCGTGTGTGCTATAATCTTTTATGTGTTTTAGTGAGTAAAAATCATTTTTTAACATTCCAAGTGATCAGCTATTTTACTGCCTTAGTCCAAAAATTATTTTACGTGCAGTAGGATCACAATTTGTTTTCTAACCATTTTAAATAGTATACGAAAATTTGCGACCTTAATAAGGAAGAAACTTTTGCGCCAGTTTTGGGTAATATTTGGTCACTCTCATTCTTATTTTTTTGGTTGAGTATACAGTGTTATTATTCCGGTTTTTAATCCGTTCGTTACTAAAACAATTTTCACGACGTTTTTCCAATATATTAGCTGGCGGTTTCAAGGAAAGCTTTCTTGACGGCTGCATAATTTAGAATGAGCGCTCTGGTCCTCTGTCTGTCTCTTTATAGGTTGGCGCGGGCGCAGATTATATCTAAGTTCCGCCTGGTTGGTTAGCTTGACTAGGGTGCCATTGTTTTTATCTTTTTTAATTGAGTTTTCCATGTTTTTGAAATGTTCTGTGGGTAGGATTTTCCGTTTTTTTTTTATTTCGAGGGCTTTCCTGATGACACGCTTTTCTATTGTGCTTTATGGGTGCATTCTTCTTCTGGAAATGCTACGTGGACGGCATTCCCATCATATAGCCACACAAAAGATCCAAATTTGACCGCTTTTTGGAAGAACCTAAGAGCAATCATCAACACATACAATTGACCTTAAAAGTCGAGGTCAATAAACAGCTACCTGTTCTTGATCTTAAGCAAAAACTCTTGTTTTCTGACAGATAAGGCGTGGTCTAATGTTTTTTATTTCCTTTTTCAATTTAAACATGTAAGGTTACATAAAATATAAACAAGTCCTACAATTTAAGGTTTTTTTTTTATACTTTTCATTTAAAACAATGTAAAAAGCCATTACAAATTAAGATATGACGCACATATTATAATTATTCGGAACAAATAAGTGTTTGACGCACCATTAAATATCCTCAAAATTCATAATAAATAAATGTATGACTTATTATCTACTATTTTATAAATTGAAAACAAATAAATATAGGGGAAATTGGTATAAAATGACACACTTTTTTTTAAAAACCAAATATATTTTTTAAAATTGCTATTACAAAGCGATAAACACTACATATTCTACTAGAGTCATTCAGCTAACGAAAAAAAACAAGAAAAAACTGTAACTAAACAACAAAACATTCAGAGTAAATCATTTTGTACTACAAAAGCCGGTATGCCATTTTAGCCAATCAGTTGGGTAAAATAGCACACATCTTATTAAATGAATCTAAAATCTAAAAAATAGAAAATATGCAAATTTTAAAACAAGAAAAATATTTTAAATATATTTTTAATGTGGCTAAATGATTGTCTATTTACATACTTCACATAAAAATACTTTTATTCTTGGTGTAACACCTGCACATTCTGTATGGCACCAACTTTTGCATTTCTGACAACGAATCCATGTC
>JAHBCN010024029.1:0-12171 GCA_019359885.1 Listronotus oregonensis | reverse complement strand
GTCCTATAACTGAAGAAACCAAAAGCTTTAATAATCTGTACAATTTTCATTTGGGGCGTTCTTGGGGTTTTCCCCGAATGCTTTTTAAGCGAAAAAAAGTTTATAACGTTTTCGACGTGGGAACTACCCGGAAAATGCCCCCCAAAGCCCCAAAAAATGAGAGAGAGAGAGAGAGAGAGAGAGAGAATTTAAGAATTATATGAGGCGCGTCGGTATCAAGGACCATTTGGCGCCTTCAGATGGGCTTAATTTAGAATTTTAGGGGGTCTTTAAATTTTTTTAAAAACAATTGGATTTTTTTAAGATAGTTTATTATGTTTCGAATGTTTTGGGTTGTGGGAGTGAAGGCAGACTTTAGGTTAGAATCTTTTTATATTGTTTTTTGCCTGTAATGGTGCTAAATTGGCACAAGATGTAAAGATGTGTTTGATGGTGATTACATTGATTACATGTTGAGGATCTTCTGCTCGCAGTAGATAGGAATGTGTTAGCCAAGAGTCCCCAAATTTCATTAGTCGATGAATTATTGTTTGTTCTTTTCTTCTTAGTTCAGTAAATATAGGTTTAGTGGGTAAAGTAAATATTGTTTCGTAAAGCTTGTTGTTATTTTCAAGTAGATCCCATTCATGTTGTTTAATGTTTTTATTGTGGAGGTTATAAGTGGAAGGAGGCCCCTTTTGAATAGAGAGTGGAGCCATAAATTGGTGAGGGACATTGGATAATTTTCCCAAGGATCAGCTGTTTCATTGCCATGGTTTCCCAAACGGGGCCTGGGGAAAATTTAATATAAAGGTTTAAATTTTTTTCCCTTTTTTCTAGGCATCGAACGAGATGTTGTGGTTTTCCCTCGTATGATTGGGTGATTGGGATAAAATTTGGGAAAAATGGCTTTTGGAGAGCTTTTAGAATCGGAGGCTATGAGCCATTTTGGTAATGGTTTTTTAAGAATTTCTAGAAGGGATTTTTAATGGCTGATAATTCGGGGAAAAATGCTACACTGAGGATTTAGTTTATAACTATTAGGGGAAGAAATTTGAAAAAATAGGTTGGGTCCAGTTGAAGAGGTTGTTTTAGTTTCCATCGGTGTAGACAATGTTATAGTCCCCGAGATGTTTTTTAGTAAAGTCAAGAAAGCTTTTTGACAGAACAGATGGGTTTGTTTTTGTTTATTATAGGAACAAAGATTAAGGTATTTTTTGGGGTAAGGGGATGATCCAGGGGGGAAAAATTATAAGGGAGGGGTTGGGGGGAAAAGAAAAGGTTTTTTGGACTGTGGAAGTAAAGAAATGCTATATTGGGACCATAGGTATGTTTGGTATTATTGAATTGTTTTAAAGGATACTTTGGATGAAAGTAGTTGTGGTAAAAATGTGTATGGTTTACCCCATAGTTTTGACGAGTATCTAAGTAGTAGGGATAACGTCTGATATGGGGGGGATCCCCCAGGAAAGACAAGTTAGACTGTCGACTGGGAAAATTCAAAAGGGCCCCCCGGAAAGTCTAGTCTCCAAAATGAGTTTTCAGCGAATATCTGCCAAAATATGCGAATTAGAGCATTTTTGTTTAGAAAAAAATAAAGACCCCTTAAATTTTAAAAAAATGGTTCCTCCCTTTTTTTTCCAACATCAATATTTTTGCAAAAAGAGCCGCCAAAAAAAAATCCATAATTTTCACAGGGGATAGATTTTAGTAAGTAGGCAAAAAAATGTAGATGGGCACAAAATTTTTTAAAAACGAAAAAAGATAGTGAAGGAAATTTTCGGAATTGGGGAACACTTGCTAAGGTTTTTTAAAAAAAATAAATTTTAAAAAAACAAACAATTTTTTCAAAAATATCAATAAATTAATGAGAAATTCCAAAATGGGAAAAAAAAAAATTTCCCCCTTTTTTTAATACCTAAAAAAAACCAAATGGCCCCAAACCCATATGCAATAAGGAGGGTTTTCCCATTCCGATGAACTTTGTGATTAAAAATGTACTAATTGCCTGAGTAATGGAAACTCCCCCGCTTATAAGTGAACCATGAAGATAACGACATTCAAGCGGTAGAGCGCAGCTGAAACGCGGGACTTTGGGCCCCGTTATCTCGAAAACTATCGATTATTCGAAAAAAAATAGGAACTTTTTGTAGCCTGAAGGGTTCTTCATTTTTTTTTAAAAAAAAATTTTCAATTTTATATTTTGGCAGAAAAAAGGGGGAAACCCATTTTTGGGGCCCTTTTTGGGGGCTATTTTTAGCTCTTTCCCACCTGTTAATGTTGATAAACTTTCTTTCGCTCGACCAATTCTTAGCTTGATTGCACCACAAGAGAAAACTGTACAGATTTTTTTACAGCTTTGTCCTTTTTTTCTGGACTAATCGTGAAAAATCGTTTTTTTTTTTAAATTTTCTCGGGAAAACCATTATTTTACGAAAAAAAATAAATTAATGGCCCCAAAAAGATTAATTTTTAGCCCCCTTTGTTTAAGAGATATTTAAGAAATTTTAAAATAAAAACGCAAAATATCTCAAGACCTAAGAATTGCGCCACAAGAAAAAAATGACAGATTTATTTACAGTTTTTCCCTTTATTTTCGATAATGGAAAAAAATCGGTTTCTTTATATATCTCGAAAACTATTAATTTTAGGAAAAAGTGTAAAATTAAAATTATTGGCCTAATAAAATTAAGTTTTTTTTGTATAAATTTTTTTTGTAGCTCTTTTAGTTTTTGTGATATTAATAAGTAAATTTTAAAATAAAAACGCAAGTATCTCAAGACCTAATAATTGTGCCACAAGGGAAAAATGTACAGATTTATTTACAGCTTTGCCCCTTTATTTACTGGACTAATTGTGAAAAATCGGTTTCTTCACTATACCAAAACCATTGATTTTAGAAAAAAAGTGTAGAAAAAATTAATGGCCTAAAAAACCCCAAGTTTTTTTTTTTGTAAAAATTTTTTTTTTTTATTTTTAAAATATTAAATTAAATTGTAAAAAAAAACGCAAACTCTCAAAAACAAAAAAAAGAAAAAAAAAAGTTGAAAAAAAAATTTTTTAATAAGCTTTTAAAAAAAAAGGTTAAAAATACACATTTAATAAAAAAGTAATAAAGGAAATATAAGCAAAAAAAGGCCCCTTTTACCTTAAAATTTTCCCTATTGCAATTTTTTTTTCCAAATAA
Organism: Listronotus oregonensis; assembly: GCA_019359885.1. Taxonomy (NCBI): domain Eukaryota; kingdom Metazoa; phylum Arthropoda; class Insecta; order Coleoptera; family Curculionidae; genus Listronotus; species Listronotus oregonensis. The sequence goes on along the minus strand of JAHBCN010024029.1, from coordinate 9,005 downwards.
GTATACCAACCCGATCCTTTAAAATTGTTTAAAATATTCTTTTATTAAATGACCAAATTAATAGTAGGGGGCCGGGGTGCAAATTTGCATTACTAGAGCGTCATGGAGACCTATTGGGTTGTGAAGATTAAGTTCTAAAAAAAAAGGTTATATTAAGTTTTCCATTTCAGGGGGAAAGAGGGGTAAATTTTTTTAAAAAAAGAAAAAAAAAAAGTAACATGGAAATCCGAGGGGTCAGATATTAATAGTGTATACTTGTTTTTTTACAGGGTGGCCGTCCATATTTTGACCATTTTGATCGCGAATAACTTTTTAACAAATAAAGATATCAAGATGCGGTTTTCGCAAATAATTATATTTCTTTAAGTTTATTCTCGTATCTTTACCATTTTTATGTGACATTCCATTAGCTAAACAAAATGGCCGTTTTCCGAAAGGACAACTTTGTTATTTTAAATGGAACACCCTTATTTTTAATTTTTTAAAATTTAATTTCCCCTTTTAAAAAAAATTAAACAAGCTATGGTTATTTAAAAAAATAACGCATTTATTGCCCTCCAAAGAATTGACTTTTGTCGAATAGGAATATTATTTAAAAAGGGTTTTTTAAAAAGTCGCCTTGGAAACAAAGTTATCTCGTTTCCATAACAGCAACAAGCCTCATTGTCAGCCATTGTTGGTCATTTTTGACAAGTTATTTTAATTGGAAGCGAAATGTTCTCGTTAAGCAAAAAGGAAAATGTGTTATTATTTTGCCAAACCAAATCAGTAAAAAAAAAAAAGGGGGGGGAAAAATTTAAAAAAAAAAAATTTAAAAAAAAAAAGCCCCCCCCAAAAAATTTTAAAAATCGGCAAAAACTGGAGTACAGGACTTGCCCGTAACAAGAAATTAAAACAATGAGAATTTGCTAAATAAAAGTTACAAATTCTGGGGATAACCGGGAAGATCCAACATTGTCAACAAGAAAATTCCCCAAGTTCAGTCCATTTTCCCCAAAATACAGTACAAGAAATCATGAAAAAAACTTAAATTAAAGCCATACAAAATTCAAATGTTACAAGAAATAAAAAAACGATTTTCCACAAAGGGAGAATTCAAAATTTATAAGGAAAATAAAATTTTTTTTGGGGTAGCAAATAATGTCAGACGAAGCCACATTTCCCCCAAGGAAAAGTAAAACATAACTGCAGGTTTTGGGCAACAGAAAATCCTCGACAATATAACGAACACGTTAGGATTCGCCAAAAGTCACAGTTGGTGTGGTATGTCAAAGAAAAAAAATTTTTGGGCCTTTTTTTTTTATGAACCAACTGTAACCCTTGGGCTTAGTTATATGCTGGAAATATTTTTTTTCCCCAATTGCAAGAAGAAAAACTATTGAATTTCGTCTATTTTCAACAAGATGGGGGTAACCACATTATGCTAACATTACCAAGGATTCACTGACCAACGTTTTTGGGGAAAACCCGGGTATTGGAAAGAGGCCATTTCCGGCCCCTCGTTCACCAGATTTGACTGTTCCAGATTTTTTTTTTTGGGGATATGTGAAAGAGAGGGTTATAGTCCATTCCCCCAAAAATTTTGAGCAATTAAAAATTTAAAATCCGAAACATAATAGAAAAATTCCCGAAGAATTTTTAGTCAATAGTTTTAATAAGTTTTTTGAATTTAAAAGGCGTCAATCGGCGGAAGGCATTTTCAACATTTACAGTAGTTTTTTAAAAAGTAATGTAACCTTTGTAACATTATTTTGTGAATAACCTAAACCTTTTGGGGTCCTTTTTTTTTAAATATGAAGCAAATTTTAATTGTTTTAAAAATATTGGTTTCGACATGCAGTCAATTTTTCGAAGGTCAAAAATACGTGGTTTTTTAGATAACCATACTTGTGTTACATTTTTTTTTAAAAAAATTAAATTTTTAAAAAAAAGAAAAATATACAGGGTGTTATTTAAAAAAAAATAGTTGTCCTATAATGGAAAATCGGCCATTTTGTTTTTTAGCTAATGGAATGTCACAATAAAATCGTGAAGGTACGAGAATAAACTTTAAAGAAATATGAGTGCATCTGCAAAACCCATCTTGATACCTTTTTGTTCCAAAGTTATTCTCGATTAAAATGGGCAAAAAAAGGCCGGCCACCCGTATTTCCGATAACGAAGATATTAATCTGACGATTTAATAGTGGTGGGTGGTAAAAATCGGTAAAAAAAAAAAAACGAGGGAACTGAAAGGGAATTTTGCCAAAAAAAATGTTTGATTTAAATTACTGACGATTTGGACGTAACCAATAATCATGACTAATTTTTAAAAATGCAAAACAAATGTTACCTCAAAATAATCGAGCGCGTCAGATTTTTCTACTGTGGGTTTAACTCCATGTCTAAGTTGTCCTAAATGATAATCTGACAATTATGTAAAGGGGTATTGGTAATCTGACAATTAAAAATTTTTTTAATGTAACAATTTTTGAATAAAACAATTTTCTTTTGTTACTTTGGTTTATTACTGGATGAAATTAAAAAAAATGGACATGTATATACAGAAAAGTCAATGAATATTATTAAAGTAAATAAAAAATATTATAAAAAAAATCATTTAATCATTATCATTATTGATTAGTTTCCACTTCTTCAATTTCCCCGTCATCTCGTGTTTTGTAAGCTAATAACATAATGTAATACTTACTAAAATTTCGACAAAATATATACAAATATTTAGTTTTAATCAAAAAAAAATGTCCGAACGACTAATGATGAAATAATACTAGAAAATAAGAAATAGTGGTTGTTTGTATAATAAACTTTAAAGAAATAAAGTGCATCTGAAAAAACCGCATCTTGATCCCTTTTATTTGTTAAAGTTATTCTTGATTAAAAGGGGTAAAAATATGGGGCCACCCTGTATAAAAAAAAGTACTGGCTATATCACTTTGCTCATAAAAGCCCGTTTGTGAGAATTTAAAAACCTACAAAATTTTTTTTTGAAAAATCCTTTTTTCAGAGAAAATCCGGAAAACGCTTAAAACAGCCCTTTTTTTTAAAATTCGTATCTCCGTTAATTTTCAATATTAAGAGCTGTTTTTTGGGAAATGATAGTCAATAACAAAATTTTGGCTGTCAAAAAAAATTGTCGCATTAATTTTTTTATTCAATCCCCTTTAAAAAAATTACTAGTGATGAGAAAAGAAGACCAAGACCAAGACCGGGTATTTGGTCTTGGTCTTGGTCTTGCAAGCTGGCTTGGTCTTAATCTTGCAAGCCAACAGGAAGGTCTTGTTCTTAGTTTTGGTCTTGCACCACCCGGTCTTGGTCTTGGTCTTGGTTTTGCTGAAAGAGCCTTGCTGGTCTTGTTTTTTTTGGTAGTAATTATTTAAACTAAGCAATCTTGAATAAAATATTTTTTTAGTATTAAAAAAAATTTAAAAGGGAAAAGACTATAATTTTTGCTTTAAAAATTTGAAAATTTACCAATTTTAACCTTACAGCATTTGAATTATTTATTAAAATGCAATTTTAAATTGGGGTTTATTTATTTATTTTTACCGATTTTAGTTGAATTAAACACACTTTTTTTATACATTAAGTGACATATCGTAAAGCGCAGATACTGCGAACTAGGACGATCCTAGACGTTTTTGGATGTACCAAAAAACGCCGCACGCATTGCTTATCGATCAATAATTTTCCAGCCAACAATTCAATACGTTTATTTCTAAAAAGTTCTTTAGTATCGAACGTCGACAGCAATAGTTGTACTGTGTCATTTTTGCGACCAAAAGTTTTTTTTTTAGTTATTAATAAGGGATGTTTACAACGGGAAGACTTTAAATTTTGAAGGGAACCCCGGGAAATCCTTTAGGGAATCGGGGAATTATTTAATAATTTATTTCTAAAGGGGGACCCCCCTTTTCCCTTTTACCGAGTCTTTAAAAACTTTCTGACTTTTGGGTTTTTAACCCCAAAAAACATAAACATGATAGTGCCTCAAAAAAACAAAAAAAGGGGAAATGAAAAAAATTTGGGGTAGGGGAAGTTTATTAAAAATCCTACAGTTTCCATTAATACAATTGGGACATTTTTTTTGAGCAGAAGATCAGTGGAAGATGCTGAAAAATTGATACCGATCCTAAAAAGTAAGAAAAAATGAAATTTTCCTGATGATATTTTAGACGAAGGCAATTTTTTGAAACTGTAATGGAAATGAAAAATAACTGTTTTTTAAAAGAAACATTGTTTTTACGATGAATCGACTTTTTCATTCTGGTTCACCCAACGATTTTTTTTTTTGAGGTCACGTAAAATCATAAATTTATTTTTTGGGAGAATGGGGAATAATCTACAAAATTGCAATTACAAATTGGGGAATTAATTTAGGATTTTACCTTAACATTAACAAATGTCAGAAGGCGTTTTTATGACAATCTTGGTTTTTTTTGGGCCGAAGGTGGTTTATTTGATCATCTTTGATAACTTGCAAAAGAGTTTTTTTTATTCTATGAATGCACATTAAATTATTTTTTAAAAAAATCTTCACGTTCCATTATTTATTTGAGAAAATTATTTTATTTTATTAGGAAAAAAATGTTTTTTTTAACTAATTTTTAAAATTTTTGACTGATAAGAAATCAGATCGAATCGGGTTTACGCTACAATCTGCTACTTGCGTATAAACACTGCATCCTCTTACTAAAATAAAAACGAGTAAACAACTAACTGGGCAGATAATTCTTCCGAATTTATACCGCACTCCCCCCCAGTCCTAAAAAAATACGGAGAAAAAGAGACAAATTGAGATGCAAGCCACAAAAATTTTGGTATTTTAGAATTGGGCATCCAAAAATTTTCCAGGACCCTCCTATGTTCGCAGTACGGTGCGCTTTACTGAGAAACATTTTAGTAATAAGAATGTTTAAATTTTCGTTGAAAAAACCCTAAAATTAAAGCAAATACAAAACAGTGTAGTGTGTAAGCAGACAAAAAGACTTAATAGCTAACTAGATGGCGTGAAATTTCCGTTAGAAAGATTCTGATATAAACCAAAGGGTTTTTGATTAAAAAAAAGGTTATTCAAGGAACTTTTTGTTTTTATAAACTTTTTTTCTTCAAATTGTCAGCGCCCAATGCACGCTGCCCCTTTTCCCCCTTCTCCTTTTCTGCTGGGGGCCCCCCCAGTCTCCGTCGCAATTTTAGCTCAGACTAGGTTCCCAAAAATTTTACCCATGTTCTAAAATTATATGAAAAAGTGAGATATACAATTTGTAGCTTTTAGTCTCAAGTTTTAAAAGCCATTTTTAAAAATTTAAATGGAATTTTCCTAATGTTCACGGGACGCAAGATAATAATTTTTTTCATTGAAAAAAATTTTAAACGCAAATTTTTATCTTTTGGCAGCAAAGTATATGTTATTGACTATCATTTCCCAAAAATGGCCCTTAATATTGAAAATTAACGGAGATACGAAATTTTTTTTAAAAAAAAGGGCTGTTTTAAGCGTTTTCCGGCTTTTCTCGGGGAAAAATGGCCGAATCGGGATTTTTTTAAAAACCCTTTTTTGGTTTCTGAAATCTCTATAAACGGGCTATTATATAGCCATTTCTTGTTATATTAAAAAAAAAGAAAAAAGGCCCTTTTTTTAAAAATTATTGTTTAAAAAAAATTTCCCGCAAAAACATTGGTTGGATTTTCGATTTTTGTAATCTACAGGTTATTCCAGAAGACACGGCGAGTAGTTCTCTTTCATTAATTAAAAAAAAAACTATAATGATTGGACTCCATCCTTATAATTTACAACGCGCTAAGTGAAAAACAAATTAAAACAAAATATTGCTTTTTAAAAAAAGTTAAAGTTCACCAAGCTATTTTACGTAATTCTTTATCAGTGACAATAATAACGGACAGATGCCAAATTGCATAAATATTTTTGTTTATGAAAATTTATACTTTAAAAATAGAAAAAAATCAAATTCCCGGTTCGTAAACAATTTTTTTTTTATTTATAAACCTATCTGATACAAGTCTAAAGGATACTAACTTTTAAAAATAATCCCAACAGTTAAAAACGATTTTAACTACCTATATGCAAAATAAAAAACTCCCGAAAATGTCTTTAATTATTAAAAGCTTTTTTGCGGCTTGAGTCTATTTCCTTTGTCGTGCATAAAAAGCCGCGCCGCTCGCACAAAGGCCGCGCCGTTTTCGGAATTATTTGATATTTTTAACACATATTAGCCACATTTTATGACTGTACGATCAGTCAAACAGAAAAAAAACCAAAAAAAATTAATATCAGTGGCAACGATTTAACAAAAGTCTGTTAATATAAAAATGGTATGTTTTTGTTTAATCATATTTAATAATATGGTGATATTTCTATACCTGTTTGAAGTTACACTTACAAGCCGGATATACGTTTGTCATTATAGTATAATAAATAGGTATAACACCATGTAGGTATTTTATAGAAACGTTTATAAAATTTATAGGCTCGGTATAATATTTTATTTTATTTTTATACATATACACCATGGTCATTAAGAAAACGTAAAAAAATGATAATTCTTAAATGTTTCAAGGTATAGTGACACGGCAACTCAAATGTAAACTTTCTCTTGAGACAAGATTTTGGCGCAAATTTTAAGTCTTTCAGTTGACCAAAATGGCTTTTGGGACTAAAATAATTTTTTTTTGCGGAAAAAGCATGGCTTTTGTTCTAATAGGCTTACTTTTGGGGGAAAAAACAAAATTTTGTCACAAGACGTTATTTTAAAAAAAGGGGCTTCGGTGTCGTTTAACGCCCTTTTTTAGACAGCAATATTTTGATTTTTTTTTTTCACCTATTTGTTACATCATTCTAAAACACATAGGTGGGTCTAAAAAAATTAATTTTTCATAAATTATCACAAAATAAAAAAATTTTTTTTTCCCATATAAAATGTACAAAAATAATGGCCGACTTAACATAAAAAAAAGGGAAAAAAAAATACATTAGAAAGAGATAATACGATATCGTTCGTTTGGCATTTATGGCTTGAATAAGCAACGTTTCCCAATGTTTTCTAATAATTTGTTATTATTGAAGGTTGTTTTTTTTTCATTTGCAGCCGTTTATGAGAAAAACACATTTTCCCCTGATAAAAAAATCACCCTTTACATGAGATTTTCTATGGTCATCAGTCACGCCGTATGCTTCATTTGTTTTTTTTTGTATTACAAAACATGTGCCCCCATAACAATTTAACTATTTTTTTAAATTTATAATAAAAAAATTTTTTTTTAAAAATCAGTTTTTTTTTTGATTCCTGGGCCTTTTTTTAAAATAAAAAAAAGGTTAGGATGGGTTTAAGTGGGGGAAAAATGTAAACTGCCCTCTTGGAACAAGAACATTTTTTTTTGGCCAAGGTAAAAGCTCTTGGTACTAGAATTTAATGCTATTAAACCCAGTGAAATGATTTTTTAAAATTTAAAAATTTAAAAACGAATTTAAAGCAAGAATAATTATTTTAAGTCCGAAAGTTCTTTATGCTAGATATTTAATGCTATTGAACTTAGAGAAAGACTTTTTAAAATTAAAAACCCAAACTCGTATTTGGAGCAAGAATAATTTTCTTAAACCAAACCGATAGCTCTTGACACTAGATATTTAATGCTATTGAACTCGGAGAAAGATTTCAGTTAAAACCAATCCCGTATTTGAAACAAGAATAATTTTCTTAAACCAAGTCTGAAAGCTTTTGGGACTAGATATTTAATGCTATTGAACTCAGAGAAAGATTTTAAATTAAAACCAATCCCTTATTTTGAAAAGAATAATTCTTTAATGTCAAATCCGGAAGTTTGCCACTAAATATTTAAAGCTATTGGATCAAGAGTTAAATCTTCAGCTGGAACAAATTTTAATTGGTTGTTCTTTTAAAAAAAAGAAATTTCGTATTGAACCAATAGAATTGGCTGTTCTCACAAGAAAAAAACCCGGGTTATTTTTAAGAGAATTAGGGGTTTGGGTTTAAGAGACTTCCCATTTGGACCTATTCAAAACCGAAAATCTCTTCAAATGTCATAATCTTTTTGTTCAAAGGATTTGTTTTTTCAGTGTATCTATACAAGTCTAAAGCATACTAAGTTTAAAAATAATCCAAACTTTTAAAACGATTTTAACCACCTATATGGGAAAAATAAAAAAAACCCACAGTGTTTTAATTATTATACCGCATCTTTTGCGGCTTGAGTCTATTTCCTTTTTCGCGCGCATAAAGAAGCCGCGCCGCTTTCGGAATTATTTGATATTTTTAACATTGTTAATAGCAATTTTATTTTTGCGTTTAAAATAATTCTCTAGCCCGAGAAGTAAAAATACAATTTCCCACCGTCGAACGACAACCAGATTTATATTCTCGACATTTTTTTTAACAAAAAAACCCCTTTTGTTAGGCGGAGTTGTTTAAAGTTTGTTTTCTTGAAGGGAGGTACTTTTGACCAATAAAAGCGCCCTGTTGACACAACAAAAAAATGAGCCATCGAAACACCCTTTTTACCTTTTTTTTTGGACTTGTGATATCCAATAAAAAAAACAATAACAGACAAAAATAGCTATTATACCTTTTTTTAAACAACTTGAAATAAACATGACCATCAGATTTTTTTTTTGGTCTCTTGCTATTGGCTGAATTGATTTTAAATTTCTTTTAGAAGGTATTTTCCCTTTTGGGATTTTAAAATGGCGAACATGTATTTTTTTTAATAAATTAAGAGTTTTAGATTATTTATATGTACAGGCGGGGGGTGTATTTGTTAACATTAAATCGGTATACGGATTGCGGCAAAAGAACCGTGCCCAGTGGCGTGCTACGTCAAAGGGCCCTGGGGGATCTATACCGGTAAAATAAAAATTTTTAAAGGTGAGAGTAACTTAATTTTAAATTTTATCGTATGTAGTCAGTTAAAGCAGTAGATAATTTTTAAATAAAAATAATATAATTATAGCAAAAACCAAAAAAATACTTTTC
>JAHBCN010024028.1:0-12185 GCA_019359885.1 Listronotus oregonensis | reverse complement strand
CCCCTGTATATTAGGCGGCTTAGCATATCTGTGCGATCCAAGCCTGTGTGAAAGGGGATATTACAACCAAAACATACGCATTTCTCAGACAGACAGGCTACCTTAAAAGATAAATTGTTTGAACGACCTAAAAGAACTTCCCGACAGAAACAACAAGATAGAACTCCTTTGGGAGTGAACTACCTTAACATAATTTTATAATAATGACACCTTTATGATAATGGACCCTTTCTTGAATTTATATAGAGATTTAGAATCTGTAATAAAGAACTAGAAGTTGTTTTACTTAAGTAAAAAGAATTTATAATTCCACGACTAACTATTCATTAATTCTAAAATATCTTGTTTATTTCTAAATTAGATTTTTTTAGGTACCCATCACTGTTTGCATTTTCGTGTGCGACATTACCAGAAGGGAAAAGGACAAACTTACAGCAGCATGTATTAAAGTAAAAGAATCTTTTGACGAAAAATCTAAAAACTACGAAATAATGCATTGTTTGTCCCTAAAAATTGCATCATTGAAGAACGAATTTACAGCAGCTCGATTTTTTCGAATAGATCGAACAACATTAATTTCGTTGTTTAGTTGTTGTGCTACATACTTTATTGCTTTTGAAAACAGTTCCAATAGACAATAATAGGGCCACTTACTATCTAATTAGGTTATTAATACAAAATAGTTATATACCTAACAAGTGCGGAAAGTGATACTTTTCCGCACGCGACGGCAGTTACACGAACGACGCGATGCGGAGTTCAGGTAAGCTTTCAAGGGTGGAAACGACACTTTCCCTACGTGTTAGGTACAACATTTTTTCTACGAGTGTGTGCAAAAAGTCAAACTAAACAACCATTAGATAATATTTATTTTTACCAATACTACTTATTATTATTAACAACATTAATCGTAAAAGAACAGTTGGTAGCATTTTGCAAATGAATCGCAGAGGCAAGTTGCGGAGTTGGAGATTGCCATTGAGGTGCAATTGAACCGGTCGTCGTTACAGGTAACAGAGACATATTGTTACTTGCTAGAAGACGGTACAATGGGCCTTGGGTGCGTTTTGCTGTGTTCAAAGGTAGATGAATTTTGGGATAATATTTTGTTTGATAAGTCCTTCTTGAAACTTGTAGAGCTTTCTAGGTAGCCTTCTGCAACAGATGATGACTTCCAACCTCCAAGTCTTTTAATATTCGTTATGCCTTCACCAAAATTAGCTAACATTGTAGCTGAGGAACGGAGAAAGCTATGTCCCGTGTAAAGTTCTGGGTTTGGAAGACATAAATAGGCAGCTATTTCAAAAGGCATCTTGCCAAAAGTATTTATTCCTATGCACTGGACAGTAGTACAAGCCATTTTTTTTTAATTAACAAAAAATCTTCTGTGTGGTGTTTCAAGCTTTTATAAACTGAAAAACTTTCTATACAAAGCTAGATATTTTCAATTTCCTCGGAAATGAGAAAACTTCGGCTAGAATGGTTTTTGGAGTCTGGAATATTTACAATTAAAAGATTTCCCTTATCGTCAATATCATCAATGCTAATTTTCATCAATTCTTCTCGACGACACGCACCAGCTAGTCCGAAAATTATAGCTATCTTCATCGCTAGATAGACATCATTTGGAGCATCATTAATAACTTTTGCTATTTCATCTTTCGAGAAAATTTTGGCCTTCTTGGGTCTAAATCCCATATTTTGCTTCTTCAAAAATGATGTAACTTTGAAATATTTGCTTAAATCCATGTTCTTTTCGATCTTAATGACACTTTTTAACATGGAATACCTTGACCATAAGGTATTGGGTTTACATGTTTTAGCAAGTTCCGCGAAATATGCCATAAAAACTTCCTCTTTCATACTTTTGATTTTTTTCTCACCACACCAGCTTGTAAATGCTGTATATTCTTTCTCGTACCTGTGCCTCGACTTGGACGGCAACAAATCTAAATTTGCTATTTCGGCTGCTTTGAGAATGGATTCAGGTAATTCCTCGTCAGAAGACTCCATGGGAAAAGTTTTTTATTCAAAATCGACGATACTGATCAGAATGTACTAAAGACACTTTTAATTATCGATGACTTTTAATGACTTTGATCTTTTATAATATGGACACCGGCACCGGTCAAAACTAAAAATCTGACAAGCAAGTTTAATATATACCAGGATGTTTGAAACAATGTTTTTAAAACAATATAAATTTTTAGTGAATATTTAATTGATTTTACACCTAATTTGTACAAATAAAAGAATATTATGCCAATAATAGAATTATACTAAGTCAAACTTCAGAATTAAAAACATTTTAAGTACCTGTTTAAGTGGGAAATTTGCAAGTGTTTATTTTCCGCACTAGTGCGGAAAAGTGACACTTTCCCAACTCGGAAAGTGCTGCTTTCCACACGCTAGTAGAAAAAGTGTTTTATATTACTTTAAATGTTACCTGTTAAAAAAATAAACAATGATTGTAAAAAATAAAAGTGTACAATAATAATTTAATTGTGTTTTAATAACATATTTAAATAAAAAATACCTTAACGATAGTATTACCTTCAAGATTTTAACTAAGATAAGAAGCGACTTATAGGGGCAGCCGGGGCTAATGCCCAAGGGCGGCAAATTTTCTAGAGCGGCGAAGTTGCTTTAAAAAGTGCATTTGTCTAGAAATAATTTTTCTATTATAATAAATAAAATAACTTTTTTCATTAACAAGATTATTTTTAGAATTGTTAAACATGTTGCAATTTTATCAGCAAAAAAATTTTAGTGTCTCAAATTTTGTAAATTAACAGTTGAAACATTCACAGGTATAAAGACACAGTAGTATTTCGCGCCAAGTGCGGGTTTGACATATGGGGCGTGAGACTAAAGCCGGAGTCTCATGCATCCGATTTCCGACGATCCGATCATCCGAAAGTATTTTGATTGGTCAGAACATTGTGGCGCCACATGTTCTGACCAATTAAAATACTTTCGGATGATCGGATCGTCGGAAATCGGATGCATGAGACTCCGACTTAAGTGTGTCTATTTCTATCATATGTCATCATAATCTCCTCAGTATATATTTACCCTCATATTTATTATTATCACAAATTCATTGATGCTTGACACGGATTTTTATAATTTTCTTTGCCACTTTTATACATATAATACTAAAAATTATTTTGTTTTAATAATTATTAAATGTTTATTGACTTATAAAAATTTCGCTTGCGCCTGTTTTTGATTCTACGAGAGATTTTACTAAGTTCGGTCTGCTTTTTTTTTTCAAAGTTGGTATCACTGTAAGCCTGGTATTCTACTTACTAAATGGTTAGATTACCAAGCATAAACTTAGCACCCAAAAGTAGTTGGTGTTCTAAATAGCTAAACTTAGCATCCAAGGTAAAAGGTCGAAAAAATAATAATAGACAGTGTTACCAGATTGTGGGAAAAAAGTACTCCCTTTAGTTCCTCCTGATCGGAACACCGAAAGCAGCCAAGCGATGCCGAAGTTTTCCCCAAATTAAGGAGAAGTTTTCTTCTAGCACGGACGTAGACAAGTTTTGTAGTCTAGGGGGCCACCGCAAAAAACCAAGCCTATAAGAGAACCGCATGAAACATTTTTTTCATATTACTCCGAACACTATACTTCAAGTCCAAAATTTCTGTCAATGACGCATCGCTCGCTTTTAGAATGCCCCGGGTTGTGTGGGGTCAGGGGAATCAATTCCAGTGGCGTATGCATTTTAGAAAATAAATGATAAAATTTCGTCAAAACATGAAAATATTTTTTACAAGCAAAAGTTATTTTCTACATTTTCATCAACCCTTTAAATTAGTAACAAGCCTATATTATTTTGGTATTATTCGGAATAATGAAAAATGTAATTTTTTTGCATAATTTTGCACACCTCCTATTTTGAGGTCATAGAACACAAATTTGAGTTATTTTGGCGACTTTTCAACGTTTTTCCAAAAAAAAAACATTTTTTACTTTAATTTTACCTTCTCTGATTTTATTTTGCTACATGAAAAAAATAATAAAATTTTAGTCTTAACATAAATTAAAAAAGATGTAAAAGCAGAACGATAGACAATCCAAGTTACACCGACTTGCCAATTCACCACCGATCTTGCAATCTCAATATTAAATACGATATTCACACGCATTGCTTCATCAAAAATATCCACTATATAAGGAACACGAAAGCTCTAAGATCATCAGCTTGTAGAATCCAATAACTATTTCGGGTCTTTCGTGTTCCATATTTAGGATTTCCATATCGAGAATATTTTTGATCAAACATTGTGGGTCGAGCGAAGCAAGGTTAGCATACCTTATAAAAATGTCATAAAGAAAACTATTATAACCTAGTAACAGGTTAACATTTTTAGAATTTTGAGTTGAATTCGGACGTAAACGTTTTACCTACTTTTTAATGAAAATTAAGGTTTTTTCCTTACTTTTTAAGTGTTTTTTTTTTAATATTAACATAGTATGAGTTTTTTAAATATGTTTTCGTGCAAATGACAGAATTTAAAGGAATATGTCGTAAAATGGAATTAAACAATTCAATTATTATTTTTTTTAAATACTATAAGAGGCAGCCAAAAAAACAGCCTCTGATTCATGTTTAACAATCGAAAAGTAAAAAGTGTGCAAAAAAAATAGCGAAAAAATAACATTTTCCAGTATCCGCATATAATATTAATTTTTTTGCCTTTTAAAACTCTGAATACCGTACGCGAATTAACTTTTGTTAAAGTTGCACATATCTCTGCAGCATCCAAAGTGGTTAGTTCTGGATTTCGTTCCCGAATCCCATGGTAAACATTTTTAACCATTATTCGTTCTTTTAACGTTAACTGAGTTTTTTTTTGTAGGCGGATAACTAGATATATTCATAGTTTACAGAATTAAAAGCACTTAACAACTCTAAATCTTTATATACAACTATATACACTAAATAAGATAAACTATTATAAAATTGGCACAAAACAATATCTATATACTACAATTATTAGAAATTTATAATATTTAGAAAATACCCTGTATAGCAATTAAAATTTAAACTTACAAAATCTGTCCATAATCAATAATAACTAAATAAAATCATCTAACAGCACAAGTCTCTTCAAGTTGTAAACTAAGGAATGTGTGTTGTCACTTTTATTGTCTTCCCGATAACAATGATTTCAATAGATTTCAATACACATTGGCGTGCTATTTTAAGTGCGATCGCTGGCTGGTGATTTACTTTCGCGAATTATGACAACGTGGCGATGAAACTTTTGGTTCACTGTTATTTGAGCGGAAAAGTATATCATAGGCTTAAAAATCATTTACTAGTGTTAGATTTTTATTCAGCCGCTTCGTCGGTTGGGTGGCCGGTATTAAATGAGTCACTGACAGAAATTTTGGACTTTAGGTATAGTCAATTGAAAGCCGCACTGCTGCCTTAGCTCAGCGGGTTTAAATTTCATTTTTTTACCTTAAAAAAATGTGAAAAATCGGTTTTTTAAAATATAACTCGAAAACTATTGATTTTAGGAAAAAAAAGATGTAATCAAAATTGTTGATCTAATAAAACTTCGCCAGTTTTTTTTTTAATAAAATTTTTGTAGCCCTTCTAGTTTTTGAGATATTAACGATTTAGATTTAAAATAAAAACCCAAATATCTTAAAAACTTAAAGAGTTAAAAAAGGGGATATAAGCAAAAAACTGATTTTTGATATTAAAAATTTTGCTAATAACAATATTTTATTGGTACAAGTAAATATACCAGCTCCGATCCATTTAAAAATTAATTAAAAAAATTATATTTATTGAATAAACAAACTAATACACATATGCCTGGAAATGGAGAATAACTATAAATAATAAAAACACGCTTAATATCTTAAAAGAAAGCTAATTTTGTTCTTCAAAATTTATATTCTATACATAATTGTTGTTATTTTAAGTCAAACCGAGTTACAACAGCCAGCCCCAAAAACGTGTCCTGGTACCACTAGGCATACTTCGTATTTTTGTTATTAAGTGATAAATTTTGCTTTTTTTTTGGTATATTTTTGGTTTTTAAGTATATATAAATAAAAAAACAAGTAATACTTATAAGTCTAATGACATTTTTTATTTTAAAATATAAAAATCAGGTATATAGTACATACAAAACAGACACAGAAAAGATACAGACGTAGTATCTACATGAGTTGATAATTTTACATAGTTATCTAATCTATTCTAGAGCTTTTGTTAAAGTAGTTTTTGAAACGTCAGGATATAATGCTCGGCATTTACTTACAACTTGCAGGACATATTGCTTTTGTTCTTCATCTTTTGTAAGAAGGTTGTTAAAGTCGGTTATTAATTTTACACCACCCTCAGCTATATCATTAACTACTTTTAATGTTTTGACAATTTTTAATCCTTCTTGGAAGTCATTATTTTGAGGCCAGGTGTTTGGATGTTGTCTTAGGAAATCTGTTTTTATATTAAATCGGTCAAAGAAGGTAAACGTTTCTTTGGTAAGTAAATTTACCAATCCTCCATCAAGTACCTCTTTTAATTTTTCTTTACTAACTTTTGGATTTACAACCCTAGCGTGCTCTGATGGTTCATCTGTGCTACTGAGCAATTTGTTAGCCATTAACAACTTTTCATCGTCTGTAATGGTGGGATCAAAAAACGATAATCCCACCAACTCTGCATTCAAATACCACAAATGATTCGAAAATTTGGTCAGAGCTATTTCTGCAATGTCGTTGTCACATTCTTTATAGTCTAACAGACTATGCAAAATACCTAAATCTTGCTTTGGTGCAAGATAAGCTTTTGGAGCACTAAACCAAGCTTGACAATAAATTTTAACTAGGAAAACAGAAATAGCACGCACAGAACTTTCTTCTTCTTTAGAAATTGACGACGAAAAATGAATATTTTTAAGCAGTAAATAGCCTTTGCAATCCACCTAGCGTGATGAATGGTTCCTGAAGTTCTAAAACCGACAACATTGCCGTCTAGTGATCCAACAAATACGAGAACCAACTACAATAGCTCCTTGTAGTCATCTCTGGGGTGGCTCTCAGTTAATTTGGTCTTGAATTCAGCAGTAACATTTGCAATTACTTCTGGGGTTAGCTGCTTTTGTATTAGATTGTCACTGATACCTGTGTCGTATTTTCCTTTGTCCATCTTGGGCCACGCAGTAAGGAATTCTTTAAAAATGTCTGGATGAGGTCCAGTGGTTGATCCCATTTTTGTGTCGAATACGCCTCTTAACAGAATTTCCAAGATATGGTGACGGCAAGCTAGGTATAACAATTCTCTTCCTAACATTTGCTCCAATATGACGCATGCTCCTTTGAGTCTTCCCGTGTTGGATGCTGTCGTGTCGAAGCACATCGCCTTGACGGTGTTGGGAAGACCCCATTCATGTAGACATTCATATACGGCTACGGCTTGCTCCTCTCCAGAGCTGTTTGCTGTTACAGGAACTTCCAGGAGCTGTTCCTTTTCGCCATATGAAATAGCAATAGCTATTCGCTCACATTGCTCATTTTTTAAAATAACCGGTAAAAGTTTACCGTCCCAATGGACAACCATGGGCTCTTTTTCAGGCATGTTCACTTTATCAAAAAATTTTTTAGTATATTGTTCTCTGAACATTTGCCTTCTATAATGTAATAAAATTTTCGATATTTTGTACTCAAAAGGGTCAAGGTTTAGTGCTTTTAGAGTAACTATTAAAATTCTCGTGGCATTTCTGTCGGAAACTTTACATCGATCTAACAAAATCGACAGTGTCATGTTTAAAATCTCTTTAACGCCCCTTGCAAATGAAACTTTCATCCTCTTGCTCTCAGATGGTCCTGGATCTTCTACAGCTTCTTTAGGGATGTCCATTTCCTCCAAGCTCTCAAGTTCCTGGTGGATGGTGTCCTCTTCGGTGTCTTCTTTTTCTTCTTCTTCCTCGAACTCGTCTTCATCATCCGTCTCTAAGAAGCAACAAAAGAAAGAGAAAAAAATCTAAAAACTTGTCGTTTTAGCAGAAGAGTAATAATACCTAGGTACTAAATTACCTACTTTTAATTATTAATAAGTATTATTTAAAAAATATCTATAATCTATTATTTATCTATTTTTAGAATATTATTAATAAAAAAAACTCACCAATATCAAAAGTTCTTTCTTGGATTTGTCGGTTCATTTTTGAAAGTTCCTTTTGCGCCTTGATTTCTTCAGCTCGAGACAACTTGAGATCCACTCCAGTCATGGAACCTGGGCGGCCCTTCTGCCTCTGTTTTACGAGAAACGCCTTATCTTCTTCCGATTTCATCAGAGCCAAGGCATCTTGTTGAGCAATATCAAAGAGATCGTCCAACTTTTCAACAAACTGTTTAAATTTGTTCTTAACCGCTTCCGATGTTTTCTTCCGATCTTTTTGAAGAGTTCTCCACTCGGCGTGAAGTTTTTCTAGCTTAGTAATTGCATCTTGCTCATGTTTAGTCGGAATTCGAGCTTTCTCCCAAAAAATGAACACTTCTCGTATGGCAAGTTTTGCTGATTCTCTTACAGTTAATGTCACAGTACGTAAATTATAAAATAAAGCACACAAAACTTGACGATTTGAGGGTAGTTCACTACCGGTGATCTGGTGAATGGGATAGCCCACAAGAAATATTTTATCCTTGGTCCGGCTTTGTACACCTGATGTGGATGCCATTCCAGAGTTTAATGGGTAAATAACAGTTAAAATATATTACAAACTTTAATTTCAATAAAATGTTTTCAAATGTATTTTAAAATAATACTATAATAGTTATAAAAACAATAACACACACTTGGAAAATTAAAAAAAAAAAAAAAAACAAAAAAACGTTAAAATATCTTCACTAGATAATTGTTCGATCTAACCGCTCAAAGGCACTTTAGAAACTAAACTGAATAAATAAAAAGGTCGGTTGTAGCTGAAGTAAAATCACCATCCCTAAAACAGAAATTGGGTTTACCCTCCTTTTTACCTGTCAAACGGGTCTTTTTTTGGGAAACTAGTCATAATGCCCATATAATAAAAGATTAAATTTGAACAAAAGGTTCTTTATGTTTGAAAATTGAGTTCCAAAATACTTTTTAACAAAGAAAATGTTAAATCGAGACACTAATGTAAAAACCCGTAAAATTTCAGAATACTCCCAAACGAGCTCCTACTGGTACCTGATTATTTTTTTTGGGGTCAAAGGCTGTTGTAACTCCGTTTGACTTAAAATATCAACAATTAGGTATAGAATATAAATTTTAAAGAACAATATTAGCTATCTTTTGAGGTATTAAGCGTGTTTTTATTAGTTACTGTCAGGTTTGAATTTAGCGGCAAGGTTTTAATGGTCAATGTTTAAGACCGAAAGGTTTTTTTTATGGTATGGTTACCTATAAAAATGTAAATAAAATGATAAAATTGTATGTTTTTGATAAGAACAGACCTAATCTTTGGGAAAAGATTTTTTAAGTGTTTTTAATTTTAAATTAAGTATGGTAGATATAAATAAAATTGACAAATTAGAAAACGATTTAATTGACAATTTCCTAAAACATTTTCGGAAAAATTGGGTGTTTACAGATTTGAAAAGATTAATTTACCTTTGAGAGATAATGTTGAACCGATATTTTGTAGACCTAGACCTGTCCTTTTGCATCCCCAGATACCGATAGAAAGGGAGTTGGAGAAGTTAACAGAACAAGGAGTTATAAAAACCAGTGTTCGAGTGCATGGGGAACCCGATAGTCCCAGTGGTAAAACCAGATGGAGGAATAAGGATATGCGGAGATTATAAATCGACAATAAATAAGTATTTTGAAAATGTGCGTTTTTCCCTTCCTAGAATTGAAGGGTGTTACAAAGTTAAATGGAGGAAAATTTTAGTAAACTAGACATGAGTAAGGCTTATGCGCAGTTTGAACTGCACGAGCAAGCGCAGGAATTGAATCTTGGTCAACCCAAAAAAGGGCATTTTTAAAATGTTGAGAATCCCTTATGGCATTTCCCGGCAAGCGCAATATTTCAACAGAATCTTGGAAATGCTTTTGCAGGGTTTACCAGGGGTGTGCAATTATTTGGATGATATTTTAATAATGGGTGCGGACATCTAGATCATATTAATAACGTAGAAAAAATATTAGAAAAATTACAAGAGCAGGTTTAACGTTGAATAAAGACAAATTGAATTTTTTAAAAGGTGAATTGGAGTTTTTAGGGCATAAAATTTCGGCTGAGGGAATCACAAAAACGGAAACAAAAATTAAAGCAATATTAAATGCACCAATACCAACATCAGTCACCCAAGTAAGATCGTTTTGTGGTTTAGTAAATTATTATAGTAAATTTGTACCTCGATTAGCAGAAATTTTGTGTCCCATTTATAAATTATTGCAAAAAGGTTGTAAATTTGATTGGAATAAGGAATGTCAGGAGGCTTTTTTTAAAATTAAAAGATTCGCAGATAATATGACTTTAACTCATTTTGATCCCAATAAAACTTCATTTGTAACCGATGCCTCAACAGATGGATTTTTCCCTTTTGCGGAAGGAACTTAGAAGAACCAGTAGCATAGTCTCTTACACTTATGCCGAAAGTCTTACGCAGTGGTAGATTTGGGTCAGCAGCAGTGGTTTTCGGGCTCAAAAGATTTAGCCAAAAATCTGCAGGGACTAAGGGTTTTTTCTTAACGAGTAGATCATAAGCCATTGTTGGGATTATATGGAGAAAAAAAAAGGAATACCACAAAGACATAGGGACAGGTCAGAAGGTGGGCCTTTTTATATGTCAACGTTTGACTATAAGATGGAATTTATTAGTGGTTAACTTAATTATTTTGCAGATTATTTGTCTAGAGAACCGTTAAAGGCTACCACCTTGTTAAACGATGATTAAATACCCAATTTTGTAGAAAAGGCAACAGACCCAAGGGTTTAATAATAAAAGAATAGCTTTAGAGACTAAAAAGAGTAAAAATTTGCAAATTATTTTTTTTAAATTTTATTAAAGACTAAAATTGGCCAGATAAAAACAGCATTAAAAAGGAGTTATTGCCTTATTTTTTTCGTAAAGATGGCTTATCATCATGGAAGATAATATTTGGTGGGGCAAAAGGATAGTTATTCCCGAATCTCTAAAAGAAGAAATGTTAACTGGTTACATTCCGCTCATCTGGGGATAGTTAAAACAAAAGCGACAGCTCATTCATATTTATGGTGGCCTAATATAGACAAGGACATCGAATCCCAAAGTAAAAAGTTGCATTGGATGTGCCAAAGTACTGCCAGACCCACCAAAACAGAACTGACACCATGGCCATTAGCTAAAAGACCATGGGAAAGAATTTATATAGATTTTCTAGGACCGAAGTTTAATAATTACTTCCTTTTTTGTGACAGATGCCTATTCAAAGTGGGTTGACTTTTTTATAAAATAAAAACCATGACATCGACGAAACAGAAACTAAACTGAGGAAACTGTTTGCAGATTTTGGTTTGCCAGAGGAGATAGTATCAGACAACGGCAGAGCTTTTTTTGTCAGAGCAGATGCAAAACTTCTTCAAGAAGAATGGTATACGTCACATCACAACACCACCGTTTAACCCTTCATCAAATGGTGCAGTTGAAGAAATGTTCAAACGTTCAAAAAGAAATTAGAAGCAGCACAATATGATCCAAAAACAAGAGCATCCAATTTAGAAAAACACCAATCTCAAGGTTTTTGTTGCTTTTAGGAACCGAACCAAAAGCACAACTGGGGAAAGTCCAGCCTACAAAAATGTTCGGGAAGGTTAAGGACTAACTGGATTTTGATAGAAATGAAAGAGAAAAAAAAAAACTGCGACAAGACCAGCAACAAGCAAAATCAAGGAGAAAACGAGAATTTGGGAAAAAAGGGAACAACAATTTGGGTAAGAGATTACAGAAAAGTAAATAGGAAGGAATGGCTAGAAGCTGTAGTAGTCGAGAGAACTGGTAGGTCAGTATACCTTTGTAAAATTAAGGATGGAAGGGTATGGAAAAGACACACAAACCAAATAAAAAGAAAGACACCAGAAGGGGGGGTGGGAAGACCAACAGTCACCTCCAAAACAATTGAAAAACAAACTCCACCGAGAACAAAAAAAAAAATCAGGGGTAGAAAAAGAAAAATGGCTTC
>JAHBCN010024027.1:0-12148 GCA_019359885.1 Listronotus oregonensis | reverse complement strand
AGTATAGTAAATATTAAAACACTTTCATTCTTTTTTTTTTTTAGGTGGCGCTAGCTGCCCATAGGCGTCCTTTGCCAAAATTTCCCAAGGGATGACAGCATTGTCTGGCTTTAAGAAATTTTTAAACACAAAGAGCGAACAAGGGAAAAGTTTTGGGTTTTTCCAGATCGGCTGAAAAGGGGGATCCCCTGGGTTTTGGGGGCTCCTAAAAAAAGAAATTATTTGGCCAAGTCCTTAAAAAAAAAGCCGTGAGCACCCTAAAAAAAGAGAAATAGGTCATCGACTGCTTGGCAGTGAGAAAGGGAAGAAAGCTCTTTTGTGTAAGTGGGGTCACTAATAAGGTGAAAGGACCTTCTTTAGGAAAATATTTTAGGCAAGGACAACAATATTTCAAATAAAAACTATCTACTAAATCAATAACTTAAAAAGTATACATTTTACGAAAAAAATGCATAGAACATTTTTTGCTTAGAAATCATTTTTCTATTGATTCCTGTGGTCAAAATATATATATAAAAAAATTCCACCCCCGAGTTGGTTTGGCAACCTCTCCCAAGGAAAAAGCGCTCTTCGGCATGATAAAGATTTTGATCCTTGGACTATTTCCTACCCACTGTCAAAGTTTCAAATCATTCTATGCTTTTTAAAAAAAACTGAGAGGCAAAAAAACTTTTCTGGACTAGTAAAGTATTCCTTGGGCTTCTTAACAAACTTCCTTCTTACGGTTTTCCCCCTAAGTTTTGCTTTTGGCTTCCCCAGTTTCCTTTCCAGTGTAGATGGCCCCCCAGCTTCTACCAAATTAATGCTGGGGTGCCCCAGGGCTCGGTGCGGCCCCACGCTGTTTCTTCTGCACATTAACGATCTTTTCTTTTCCACAATCAATCCCATTCATAGTTCTGCTGACGATAGTACCCTTCACTCTAGTATTCAATTTCTTAAGCCACCGTGTAATTCTGATTTCGAAAACAAGGAAAGGTCAATGCAGATATCTCTTTTACAAGACCTCAAACTTATCTTGGATTGGAGCCCAAAAAAATCTTGTTCAGTTTAATCCCCCCAAAAAAAAGTCATGTTCGCTGCTTGAAAAAAAAGTATGTAAATGCTCATCCCTTACATATGAGCGGCCAAGTTCTGCAGAACAAAGAGCCGTTTAATCTTGTCGGCGTTACTTTTGAGAAAACCCCTCAACTGTCACAAACACATTTCATCCATAGCTTGGGCCCTTTAAAAAAAAAGATTGGATTCCTCTTCCGAGCCAGAAAATATTTATCTTCCCAATCTGTACACTCTGTATGTATCCCAAATCAGACCCGCTTTACAATATTGTTCTCATGTCATTAGCATTCTGGACTCCTTTAAAAAAAGAGCCGTTCGTCTTATTAATGATCCAACGCTAAAAAGAAAGGTTTCCCCCTCTTCTTGCCCACCATCGAGCTGAAAAGGTCTTTTCGTTCTTCTATAGGTATTTTCCGGCTTCTGCCCGGGGGAATTAGAAAATAAAATTTCCCCTTTCTGCCCCCCAAAGAGAACACGTAGTTTTTAATTTTATGCATCCTTTTACAGTTCAGTTAAAAATTTGCTTTCTTTTTCGTTCCTTCATCCCTAGAGTGTCAAGACTATGGAACCTGCTACCCGCAGAATTTTTTTCTCCTCCCAATCTCCAAAAATTTAAGCCCCGGGGAAACAAACTCCCTCTCACCACACTGAAGACACCCACGGTACGTTAGTACGGGGGGGATCATCCTTCGTGGACTGTCCCAAGATAAAAAAAAAAAGGAGCACTTGAAATTAGAACACAAAAAAAAAATACGAAAAAAAATTTAAAAAATACTTTGTTTTATTTTTGGTCAAGGAATCTTTCGTTAGGCGATGTCATATGTTTGTTAAAACGCCCTGTATATTAAAAAGGCAAATGATCACCGTACGACTCTTGATATTTCAGGGGATGCAACCCTCCCTTTTAATATATAATCCCCCTTTTTTCGTATAAAGGTTTTTTACCTAGTAACAGGAAATCAAAAGCCGCAATGTCATACCCCAATCTTTTTTTTTGGCTCCTATGCCCCCTGTCTCGATGATTGAAATTTCGAATCTTGGGGGGTTTTTTTTTTGATTATTTTTTGGAATTATTTGAGTCAAAGGCATAATTTATTTTATTGTTACTTTTTTTAACAATTCATAATACGTGAGATAAGAAAGATCGTATTCAACGCTGCGTTCAAACCTGAATATTTTCTCCGTCACTCTTATACATCCCTTTACTGTTTATCTGAATATTCTTAAGGTACTTTACTTGTAATACGGCTTTTCTAAGAATTTATTGAAATTAAAATATAGGGTTAATAAAGGTGTCTTTTATCCAATTAAAAAAAAATATCGTTTTTAAGATATGAACAATCAATTGTGCAACTAACATTGTCGATATCTCAAAAACAGTTCCTACGATATTTTTTAAAAACTAATGCAATATAAATCAGGATATTAAAAAAAATAAAAAAATAAAAACTAAATTTTTTGACGCATTGATTTAGCTTATTCGAAAAAAGCATTTTAATGATTTTCTCGAAAAACCCCCCAAAAAAACGATTCTTTGCCCCTTATTAAAAATGTTTTTTTTTTTAAAAAATTTCCATTAATAAAATTTTTTTAATAAGTTGATAAAAGGATCCGCTTTTTATTCCCCCTTTTGGGAGCTCATTTTTATTCACTGAAATTTTTTTTTTGCAGACGTTATTTTAAACCCCCGGGGTTTTTTGGAAAAATTTTTTATAAGGGTGTCAAAAAAAGTGTGACGTCACGAGGGGGGTTTTTTTTTTAAAAGGAATGTCCATTTTTTTATATTTAGGGTCATTTTTAATTCCCAAAAATTTTTTTTATCATCGGTTTAGAATTTCAGAGAAAGAAAATAAGATATAACAAAAAAATTTTTTTTCACCATTGAATTTAAAAAAAAATAAAAAAACCCCGGGCTTGATTAATGACAATAAACAAAAAAAAATTAAGTAACGTAATTTTTTAGTCGTTTTTGGGCATGTTTGGGGTTTAATTTTAACTTAAAAAAGGGGTCCAAAATTTAGTGTCAAACTTTTTTAAAATTTTAAAACACTTTTTTTTTTTTATTTTAAAAATGAGCCCTATTTTTAGGTCGTTAGATGAAGAATTAAAAAAAAAAATTTTTCTAATTATAACCCCTTTTGAAATTTTTTTAAACCCTTAAAAATTTTTCGTTGAAAAAAAATTTTACCTTTTTTAATAGTAAAACCATGAATAAAAATGATAGGTGGCTATGAAAAACAATTTATTTTTTTGGGGGTTTTTTTAACTTACAGAATCCTATTTTTTTCGTATTATAAAAAAATTGAGTAAATTGTTATTATTCATTAATAAAATTAAATTAATTTAAGAAAAAAATTTTTTAAAGTTATATAAACGTAATTTTTTTAATTTTTTTGGTAACATTTATGTAACTTTTCCCCAACCAACCAATTTTTTGGTAATAATTAACGTTATTAGGGGAAATCTAATGTCAATAAATTATTTTTTAGCCACCTACCATTTTTTTCAGTGATATTACTATCGAAATAGATGCCAAAAAAAATTTTCAACGAATAACTTTTAATGTGATAGAAATTTCGATAGGGCTAAAATTTTTTGTTTTTCAACTCTGCATCTAATGACCTAAAAATATACAGGGGCTCATATTTAAAATAAGAAAAATAAAGTGTTTTTAAATTTGAAGAGTTTGACACTAAATTTTGGACACCCTGTACAGTTCGAATTAACCAAACATGACCTAAGCGACTGATATTACGTTACTTAATAATTCCCCCTTGTTTAGTTCTATTAATCAAGCACTATTGGTATTTTTATTCATTTTTCAATTCTATGGTGCAAAACAGTTTTTTTTATATTTTATTTTTTTTTCTCTGAAATTACTAAACAGATGTTGACAAAATTTTAGAGGTATAAATGATCAAAAGGTACCTAAATATAAAAAAAAACAGAGCATTCCTTTTAAAAAAAAAGCACCATTGTGACGTCACACTTTTTTGTGAAAACCCTTTAATAAAAAATTTTTTCCTGAAAGCACTGTTTTTGAAGGTAACGTCTCAAAATATGAAAATTTTACCGTGAATAATAAATGAGCTACATAAGACGGGAAGTGAGCTGCAGGACCCTGTATAATTAGTTTTGGCAACTTAGAAGCTCGTAAAATCCGTAATAAAAAATCCATGGGCGTATTTCAAAAAACAAAGTTGATTGTGGCAGCTCAAAGACGAAACGTCGCTGTGTAAGTTTAGTAACTCTGTTTTGTAAAACAAAAAAAGTAGCATTAGGAATGTGATATCTATTTTGTAAAGCGTATTTAATCTTATTTTAAACAGCGCTTAATTTAAGGTCCATTCCAAATATTGCATTACGTATTAAACTAAAATAGGAAAAAAATAATGATTTGTCCTGATACTAACCCCGGCCCGTTAAACAATCAATTTTTGTTATTGAGAGATGGGCGAGTTCGGCGCTATAAGGCGATTGTTTTTTTGGGGCCTGTTTTGTCGAAAAGTAAACTATCTTAAACTCTTTAGTAAGTGGAGATGCTGCTTGCGAAGGTATTTTTTTTTATCTTTAAGCTATGGCTTTTAATGGCAAGTAATCTGATACCTGTAAGATTTTTTAACTCGTCAAATATCACGTAATTTTTTCACAAGAAACAGTGTTAAATTGCGAGAAAAATGGGTTAAAACAAGTAAAACGTGTTACTTCACTAACACATAAGCAATCCTACACAAGCTAAGACAATGAGTTAATCTTATACAATTATATTTTTTCCACTGTGATTCTAGAATATCTTCTTAGAAGCATTAAATACTAGTCCTAATTTATTTTAAATAAAAATAATTAAGCAAATTATGCTTTGGTTCGTTTTTTTTTTAAATAAATTAAAGGCAATCAAGCGCGGAATAAAATTTACACTAAAAATACGCTTTTTCAAAAATTGCACGTGATATTAGGGGAGGGGTAAAAATTCCAGATTGAAGTGACTGGCAACAACCCGATCTCTCCAGCACGGTTGGAAACATCATCTGGTATACAGATTGATCCAATGAAATATATGCTTTACTGCACTGTGCAAAAGAAAATAACAGGACGGCTTATAAAAACAAGCGAATCTGCATCATAACAGATAGCCAAGTATCTCTAGGGGTACTAGTAAACCCCAAGGGAAAATCCCCAACCGACGGTGTCAAAAAACTGGAAGTCCTGGAAAAAAACAACAGTGTAACTCTCCTGTAAGTACCAGGACATTTGGGGGAAAGGAGCAACGAAAAAAAAGGATGAGCTAGCAAGACAGGAATTTTTCTGCACCATACTTTTTGGCCAGAACCTGCCCTTGGAGTGACCAAAACCACAGCATAAGGGCAAACCAGGTGAACAACACGAGGAATACTGGGGGAGCATCAGTAGAATAAGGTAAAAAGGTTTATAAGGGACCTATCCAAAAGAACGAAGGAAAAACTACTCAGACAAAGTAGGGGGAAAAACTTCGCATAAGAAAAACTGCTAAGAGGGCATATTTTAAACCAAAGGGGGATTCCCCCCCAAAAAAAAATTAAAAATGGGGACCCCAGAATGTGCGACGAGAGGGAAGAAACAGCCTACCATATCCTGTGCGAATGTGAAGCGGTAAACCCCAAAAAACAGGCATTATTTGTGCAACCGGAAATGAGCCCACAGGAATATATCAACCAACCAGAAGTAACAAGACTAATGGGAGGATTGGTATAATAGATAATGGGAGATTAGGCACAAAAAGCCCAAGAGGCTGCGCTGCCTCCTGTAGTATATTAAGAACGCTCCCAGGGAAGAAGAAGATGCGAGCGTCCAACCAACCAAAAATATAGTATTATTTTGTGCGTGTATAGTGGAAACCATAATTGTCTTTGGTCCTGTTCAGTTCCCGTTTAATGACCCTGTAATTAGCCTTTAAGCCTTGGTGGACTGTCACAAGTTAAAAAAAGTTGGAACTTTCAATATAAAATGCTATCAAAACACAATAACAGCTATAAAATTTCTAGAAATAAAAATATTTTTGTAAAACAAAGGAATATTTTCCGATAAAAATTATTACCGGGATTTTTTAAAATAAAACTTGTAATAAATATGTATTGTTCGACGAAATTCCATAATTTTAGTTGTGCATGTTATACATTTTATTGATTTTGTAGTGGTCAACAAAATAATAAAAAATATATGTGCAGATTTTTTATGGCTGAATTTAAATGGTCGCCGATCAGGTGATTACCAAAAAATATGTAAAAATAGCTAATTTCTTTATTTGTTAATGTCCGACTGGTATATTATTTGACAAATAATAATATTATGTCAAAGTCAGTTAAATACGAAATATTACCCCCGGGGGGCGTTTTAAAAAAAAAATAACGCCCTAGGGCCTACAAATTGACCAATAAATAAACAATAAATTATCTTCATTTAAGCATTTTTTCCCCAAAAATACAAACATACTTACACAAATATACTTATCATAAAAAAAAATTTTTTTAAAAAATAAAACGTACAATTTTTAAACTGCCGGGGAAAATTTCCCCCAAATTTCCATCCCCACCGCAGTTGCTGTGTTAGTTGAAGTAATTTTTTCCCAACTAAAAGGAAGCATTAGCCAATTTGGAGCTTTCACTATCATCCACGTACCCTCGTGCTAAAACTCTTCCAGCCGCCTAACCTCATTAAGGTCTCGGGAACTACCTCCCCATCAGAATGAATTGTTACCGCTATACGTCTTAAACTATGACCTTTTCCCCCTTAGCATCGGTAAACCCAAATATGTAACAATCTTAAAGGATATATTTTCAAATGTATTTTTACCTATAGGCTGCACAGTACATCGTTCATCACCATAGCACCAAAAAAACCTTTTAGGGCGCAAAGACACATAGTCCCGAATTAACTTTGTTGCGCACATTTTACTGTCATCAATAACCAAAAATCTCCTTGCTTGCCCTTTTTTACTTCGTGGAATGTCAATAAATATGCTGACCCATATCACGCACAACGGAAAACTTCATTTTCACAAGCTCGTCTCTTAAAACCCCCGAATACACCTATCACTAATGCAACTTTATCTCCCAAAATTTTTTTTTAGTCAGCGCTTCTTTCAAAAAGTTAAACTTGTTCGTGACTAAAAAACCTTTTCGACTTTTTATACTGAAAATTTTCCCCCCAAGTTGCTTTAGGAACTTATAACCTACCTTGGCTAATAGTTATAATGAGATTGCCAAATTAAAAAATGATGTTATCAACCCATCGATTTGGACAAAATGCCTTACGTCTAGCTCTCTGTTGTCGTGGCAATAGGTCGTGGGTTTGTTATTAAATATTCCTTACTACTCCCGTATCAGTGCCAGAACAAATACTTAGTTGTTAATTTAAAAACCCCCTTCTTGGTAATTTGTCCCAAGTTAAAAATTGAAATTTGGGCGCCATCTACAGTTATAAAAAACAGTAATGACAAATTACCAAAGGGGTGACCCCTATAGACAGGCCGAAATGAAAAAACCCGTGCCCAACATAAAAAAAAAAAAAACACTTTTAAAAAAACTACGGTATTCTTTAATAAAAAAAAAATAGCTTAAAATGAAAGTTAAAAGGGGTCATTTTAAAAATTAACAAAGATCTTAAGCGCAAGTTTCCAACCTTTTTAAAACCCCCACTTACAATCAAGCTATATAATTAAGGGTTAAAATATTAAAAAAAAAGGTAATTGAGCATAGGTGGAAATAGTTACAAAAATTTAAAATTTATTTTTAATCCTAGTTTTTAAAAAAGGGGGACTGCTTAAAAAAAAACGTTTTTTAAAAAAAAAAAGGGGTGCAACTTATCTGCATGCTCCTCACGTGGACTGAGTCAGGTCTCAAATGTTAACTTTTAAACACACTGTCTGATGTTAGACTTCTTGTGCACCCCGGGCTGGTCGTTAGCAGCAAAGGGGCACAAACTCCGCCCCAAACAAGGAGTACTCTGGTTGTTTTGCAACAGGTTAAAAAGGGGTCACGTGTTCGTCACGGGAGCCCCAAAAATCTTTCCTCCAAACTGGGTAAAGAAAAAAGAACGTAAAGTGAAGATGAAACGGGATACGTCAAGGAAATGAAAATGAAACCGGCCTTATCTGAAACAAATATTAAATTACTAAACAGGGGAAAACAAAACGTGTCTTTTCGGTTAAAAGGTTTTTTACACTTTGGGGGAAAAAAACAATTTTTTTTCAAAATATTAATGAAAAGAAAAAAATGGGGAAAAAAAATCCTTTATAGGCTCAAGATGGAAAAAAATTAAGGTTTTTTCCAAAAAAATCAAAAATTTTTTTCCCAAAACCCAAAAAAATTTCCTTTCGACAGCTGGGCCGGTTGGGCAGAAGTGTTTTTAAAAAAGGGCAATCTCTCGATGTCAAACGAAAAGTGACATTTGTCTACTACAGAGGGGGTTTTACAATGTCGATCTGCAGTTTCCCCGAAATGGAAAACCCCCAAACCAAGGATTTAAAAGTTACGTGAAATACCACTGTTTTATCAATACTCAATGGCACGAATAGATTTGCATACCAAAATTACCAATAAAAGAAATAACAACCATAAAGATTTACACTAACAAACAATGGCACAAACCTTTTGGGTTTTATCTGAAGAATTTCCCTAAATGCTTTTCAGGCTGCCGCGACCTGTTCAAACTTAAGTTTCAGCGTTTAATTCACGAGACGGCGCGCACGGGTAAATTAACAAAATGTGGCGAATGCGCTAGAAATTAATATTCGCTTTAGTAATTGAGATATATCCCCAAAAAAAATTTTCCAAATGCTACTTGCACTGTTACAAACTGTTGCAGAAAATTAATTTTTATTACTTCTTATCTTCTTATGAACTATTAATTCTTTACGTAACATTGAAAATTTTCCCCAAAGGGGGAATTTGAAGAATATGACTCGACAAATCTTGAAAACAACCATCAAAACTTTTGTCCACACTCCGGGGAACCGCCCCCCCAGGCCTCAAAATGGAAATATTCTTTCTCGTAAATCCGCCTAGTTTTTTCTGGCACAAGCGCATCACAGCTTTAGCAGCTTTCAATAAAATATCTTGGGAGATGGGGGTATTTCCCATTTCTTGAACATTTTTATGCCTCAATCGCAAAATTATTTTCTATATTCTGCCTTATTGACAAATAATTTTCAACCAGGGGGTACCACAATTACGTTTCGAAAATTTTTTTTAAAAATTTAGTATTTAATTTGGTTTAAACTAATACATTCAAAATTAATTCAAATTTTTCATATAAAGAATATTTAGTCGGACAATAAACGTTGAAGGCCCCCGGGGATTAAGGATAATAACGTTTTCGGTCAACGTATATCCATGGGGGAAAAGGCCCCAAAACCACCATCGACCTCGTTATATTATCCTTTTTAATCCCCCGATACCTTAATAACTAAAATGTCGACCCACTTGGCGTAGTTGTCCCCCCCGGTTTTTATGCCCCTTTTTGTGAAGTGGAACCAGATATTGTAATAATATTTTATTTTACTCTCTGGACAATTTTTTTTGTCCAGTTCAAAAAATGGATATGTATTTTTTCCACTTAGAGAATCGAGACTATATTACACCATCTGGACACAAAAATCGTCCAGTTCCTGTACTGTATATTTGGCATTTGTCCACTTAGTGAAACAATCAGTTGACGGTGTTTTGAATGGCATGAACATTATATTGATCTACTAAAGCAAAAATGTTTAATATCAAAGGTACTTTTTATACGCTTTTTGATCAACATTACACGGAAAAACTAACCACTACTAACCACAACTAACCAAAAATATTGGGTCATTGCATTGTACTACAGTAAATAGAGAAATGCCAAATATATAGTACGGGAACTGGATGATTTTTGTGTCCGGATGCTGTAATACCGTCTCGTTTCACCAAGTGGAAAAATGGTATATTCATTTCCAGAACTGGACAATAATATTGTCCAGATGGTAAAATAAAATATTATTACACTATCTGGTTCCACTTTAGGAACTGGTCATTTAGTTCATGAAATGGACAATTACGCCATGTGCGACATAAATATGTTTTATAGTATTGTGGCAGATTCATATTTTAACATGTTCCTGTTAAGATTACTTGCCTGGAAAGTTTCTAGGGAGTGGAACGACTTTGACCTTTAATTAAGTTTAATATTAAATGAAATGACATAGTTTTGGATAAACTGGATATTGTTAAATTGTCTATGTTTCCATTGGCAGTTGAGATCACGAGTTATATTAGGCCAACACAACTGCTTGACTGTTTACTGGTCCCTTGAATTTTTTCAGCAATTTCATTTTTTTTTGACGAATTCTTCAAGGTAGCCCTCCGCTACTGATGATGATGGCCCCCACATTGTGCGCCACACTGGTGCAGAAAAGTAAAATCTTTTAGTTTTTGAAATATAAATTAGTATCTAATTATAAAATATTGCCTAATTTTAATTGTAATTCTGCAGTCTTTTTATAACATTTATTAAATAAAATAAAATAATCCTAATTTACAAAATGTAAGTACATGTTTTTAATAAATTCAAATAAATTATCAAAGAATCCATAGCAACCAACTTATTGTTTATGCATTTATCAAAAACTAATTTTCTGTTTTGCATTTTCCAACCAAATTGGAGAAACATTTTCAATGGATTCTGACGACGATTTACCAGCATCGTTTATAGAAGCAGCAGAAATAGCAAGTATAGATCTTCTGCCATGAAATCTTGTCACAGGTATGAAAAAGAATTTGTTATTTTTGAGAGCTGGTGTCAAAGTTATGGTGTGAAGTCTTTTAAAGAAGAGATTTTTCTGGCCTATTTCTCTTATTTATCAAAAAAAAAGTAAACCCAATACATTATGGTCAGATTTCTATGCTAAAATGTATCATTAAGTTACGAAAGAACATAGGGGTTTTAAATAAGTTTTTCAAAGTGACGGCCTACCTTAAAAAACAAAGCGTTGGTTTTAAACCCAAAAACGCTAAAGTCAAATTTAAAAAAAACGAAATTCATGAATGAAGCGCCAGATGATACTTATTTACATAAAGAGTGGCTACGATTTTCGGCTTAGCGGGCGCTTGTCGTAGAGAGGAGTTAACAAAAATATGTCTGGACCATATTAAAGACGAAGGAAATTTGTATTGATACACATCCCAGACTCAAAATATCACAGCTCTAGAAGCTTTGTCATTTCTAGAGATGCCAAAAATGGAAAATTTTTGAAACTTTATGGAAAGTATGCCAGTTTATGAAAGCCAACTTCCCCCAAACCGGAATTTATACTGGGGGTAGCTTTCCCGGGGCCCTCTCAACATTTCTCGCAAAAACCCCCGGGGAACAAATATCCCCAAATTCCACGTCTTGGGGGGTTGGGGAATCGCTGAAGGATACCTCAAGAATTCAACAAAAAATTTAAAAAAAAATTTTTAAAAAAAAAACTCAATTTTACCAAAACACCTTCCACTATTTAGAAACAACCGTCAATGCCATCTTTTAATGAACTAAATCTCTCGGTTCAAGAAACTACTTCCATAGTTGCAAAAAGATTGGCTCATCAAAAACCCAACGCCCCCCCCGCCGTCAACGTTTTCTACAGAAAAGCAACTCACGTCAAAAAATAAATTTGCAAAAAAACGACCAATTGCACTTTTTTTATAAATGTTAATAATAATAATTAGGGATAAATTCCCCTTGTAAATAAATAATATTTTAATCATAAATCTTTAAAATTATGTTTTTGGTTTTTTTCTTGCTTGTGGGGAAAAAAATTTTTTTTAACAGTTGCGAAAAAGTATCACTTTCCGCACTTTTTTAAAAAAATAACTATTTTCTACTAGCGTGTGGAAAACAGCACTTTTTTTCCCATGCAATTTTTTTTTGGGGAAATGGACCTTTTTTTCCCACTAGGCGGAAAATAATTATTTTTTCCCCCCTAGTGCGGAAAAATTTAACCCCCCCCAAATTTCCCCTTAAACAGGTACTTAAATTGTATTATTGGCATAGTATTTTTTTTTTTTTTACAAATTAGGTGTAAAATCAACGAAATATTTACTAAAAA
>JAHBCN010024026.1:0-12157 GCA_019359885.1 Listronotus oregonensis | reverse complement strand
TATATATATATATATATATATATATATATATATATATATATAGAGCACTGGAAAAAGGGTTGCACATGAAACAACGAAAATGGTATACAATATCTTTGGTTAAGTAAATAATGGGTGTTTAAGGTCCGGGGTGTAAATACTTACTATGGGTATATTTTATGATAAGACGAGTAAGTCATAAGGGCCCGCCCATTTTGGGATCCATCTGGGTCCAAAAAAGGATTAACTTTCGTATTTAGAGAGGATTTTAAATTGGATAAAACTTGTAAGAACTCACTGTTTTCCCTTTAGCAAAGAAAACAGTTTGTTTTTTTTTAAGTAGAGTTAAAACGGCTATAAAAAGCTCACAGAGAAAGAGAATCTGTTAGGCGATCGTTGTGGTTTGTGGGTTGTGAATAAAACACATTATAATTAAACGGTTGATTAATTTTTTATCCGGATTAGCTCTGGGGACTAAGACCACGAGTTGCACAGTCAGAAAATTTTCCTTTGCAAAATAACGCCTTTCAACCGTGGTTGTATAAATAATTTAATTAAAACTCAACTATGAACCCGTGAAATGTTAGTAGACTTGGGGCGCTTCGGGCAAAAGGGGCCCGGATGGGAACATGACGTCACATTTAGGAATCTTAGGCAACTATTTTTGGTATTACGTCACATGTCCCCCCACGCTTAAGCACCAGGCCTGGGGCTTAGGCGCGGAACAAACCATCTATGTAATTAGAATTTTAAACCCCCAATATATTTATGTCACCTGCAAACCACGTTGTGAGTCATAATTTTTAAAATTAAAAAACCTAGCAGGATTCGAACCAGGAAAAGGGGGTGAGGTAGATCTTTTCCCCGCCTAACCCTTTCGGCCACGAAGGCAGAGTACAACAAACTGACGAGTAGGACATAAACCGTCGGACCTTGATATTGAGTGCTCCAATATCTGCCGGAGGTTGACGGGTAGACATCATAAAATACTGTGAAATCATGAAGTAGCTCTAAATAAAGCCCTCACGAAAAAAATTTTGGAATATTTAAATTATAATTAATGAATGATAATAAATTTTATTTGTTATTTTTTTTTGGGGTCCTACCTTTTTTTAAAATTTAAACTTTTAAAAAGTTTCAATTTTCAGAACCCGATTATCTTTTGCGATTTTAAAATTTTATGTCTACCCCGATTTTTCAACTGTTGTGTAATTTAATATGTTTTTTAATAATTTCAACCCCTTATTTAGAAGGTAAATTTTGAATGGTACCTACCATATGTCTTATATTTCTAAAGATGTTTTTTTTCCTTGAAACTAAAAGGTGTGCTGCCGTAAATTATTGCGGGTGACCAAATTTGGAATTGTCTCGAAAGTGGACGCCACGCCGATTTTAACCAGTTTGGATACGGGGTTTTTTTGGGGTGATCACGAATCTGAAAGAATTTTTTTCCCCGACGTTTTTTTTTGGAATACATCATCAAAGTTTAAAATCAAACAACCTTATTTACATCCCCCCCCTTTTTTTTTGCACAAAATTTTTTTATACATAAATTGCATAAATTTTTAAAAAATTTTTTAAAAAAATTTTTTTTTATATTTTTTTAATTTTTTTCCCATTTATTAAACCCCACTTTAACCGCCCCCATATTTACACTAAGGGGCCAAAACCATTAACATTTTTGGGCCCCCCTTTGAACTTGAAAGTTACCAATTTAAGGAAAAAAAAGGTAAAATAATTAAAAATACAAGGTTTTAAAGGGTGTTTATTAAAATTGTGTTCCATTTTTGTGTAAAAACAGAATTGTGTACGAAAAGAAGGGGGAATTAGTAAAAATGAGGTTAGTTTTGATTTTCAACTTGATGATGAATATTTGAAAACAAAAAGTCGCCGAAAAAATTACTTTTGAGAAACCCCGTTCTTAAAAAATACTTCACATAGCCTGTATGTATTTAAATTTTTTTGGGGTATGTCATTCCATTACAGGCTTCCGCCCATTTGCTGGCACTAAAATAAAGTTTAGATACAAAAAATAATAACAAATACTTTCCATATAAAGAACATGTGCTCTTGTACTTACCGCTCGTAATTTTTAGGAAAAGAAAACAAAGATTTTCCATCTCCAGACCTTGTTGAACAAGGGGATATGCACAAGAAATACCAGGCATAATAAAATAAATGTAAATTTTAAAAAAAAAACACAGAAAAATTTCGAAAAAAACCCTTTTAACCAAAATTCCCCAATAAAAAATAAAAAAACGGGGAAAAGATTCCCTGACTAAAATTCAGATGGTTTTTTTGTTTCCCCTTTTACGGATAGCAATCATATTTCGCGCATGCGTTTAAAAAAAATTGGGGTCCCGAGCTGTCGCTACTGTCAGTTTGTTGTATTTTTACAAAAGGATTTAAAAAAAAATGATAAATAGTTGTAAACATAATAAATTATAAAGCATATGTTTTTTAAAAAATTTTTGGGGTTTTATTTTTGATTTAAAGGTTTTTAGTATATGTATTAAATATATATAAGTCCAAAAAAGGCATTATTTTAAAAATGTGTTTATATGAAAAAAATCAGCCGGAATGCCGAAATTTTTCCCCCAAGCGTTAAAAATTTTTTTTAATAGTTTCTTTTAAAAAAAACTTTTTTTCATCCGCGACCTTTTTTAAAAAAAGGTTTTTTTTTTCGCTTATTCAAATTTTTTTGGGGAATGCCGTTTTTTTTTTCCAAATGATTTAGGGGGGTTGGGGAAAAAAATTGTTGTTTAAATTTAATATTACATAAAAATTTTTTGGCAAACAAATTTTTTTTTTTTTTTTTTTTATTTATTTAATTCAGGGGGTTGAAATATACATATTTGATTTTTTTAAAATTTACATTACATAAAGGGTTTTTGGGAAACATGTATAACTTTTTTTTTATTCGATTGAAATAATTTATTTTTATTCTTTTTAAGTTAAAAAATATATTTGATGTTTAAATTTAAATTACTTTTAAATTTTTTTTGGAAACTATATATAACTTTTCTTATCAACAATTTAGATATTTTTTTTTTTAATTAGGGGGTTTAAAAAAAAATTATTATTTTGGTTTTTTTAAATAGGGGAAAACGGGATAACTTTTTTTTATTTATCAACAGATTTAAATAATTTTTATTATTCTAACTTAAAAAAGTTAAAACATATAGGTCCAAATTTAATATTAAAATTTTAAACCCCTTTCAAAATTTTTGTATAACCCCTTTTTTTTTTTATCATTTTGATTGAAATAATAAAAAATTTTAAATTTTTTCCCCCAAAATTTTTCGGAAAAAAAAAAAGCCTTAATTAAAAATTTATAAAAATTTTAAAACTTTTTTTTAAGGGGTTTTTCAAGATTAAAGGAAAAAATTTGTTTTAAAATTCTTTTAAAAAATTATTTTTTTAATTTTGAAATATTTCAAAAAATAAAATTTTATCAAATCATTAGATTAAATTTTTTAAGGTAAAAAAAAAAAAGAGGGGAAAAGGGGTTTTTTTTTAATTTTTAAACAAATTTTTTAAGGGGGTTTTTAATTATTACACTTAAAGGGATCAGCAAAAATTATGGGGGGGCAGATGGGGTTTTTTCCCGTTTTTTTTAAAAAAAAAAAAAAACGTTTCTTTTTTTTTCGTTTATAAATGCTTAACTCACAGAAACGAGTAAATTTTCATAAAAATAAACGCAAAAAGGGAAATTTTTATTTTCTTATTTTAAAAAAAGGAAAATTTTTTTTCCCAAAAACAGTATTTTAAATAACAGCCCTGTATTTTCAAATAACAGCCCTGTTTTTCCCAACGGCACCTTTTTTCAATAACGGTTCCGTATTTTCAAATAACGGCAAAACCCTTTTTTTAAAAACGGCACCGTTTTTCAAATTTTGCACTGTTTTTTTAAAAAACGGGAACCCCTTTTTTTTTAAAAACCACTGTTTTTTTTAAATAACAGCACTGTTTTTTAAATAACAATTGTAT
This sequence comes from Listronotus oregonensis, assembly GCA_019359885.1. NCBI lineage: Eukaryota > Metazoa > Arthropoda > Insecta > Coleoptera > Curculionidae > Listronotus > Listronotus oregonensis. Next base: position 8,188 of record JAHBCN010024026.1, on the reverse strand, counting down.
TTTTAACACCCCCGTTTTTTCAAATTCCCCTTTTTTTCCCCAAAAAACAGCCCTGTATTTAAAAAACAGCCCTGATTTTAAATAAAGCACTTTTTTTTTTAAATAACAGCATTGTTTTTTAAATAACAGCACTGTATTTCCAAAAACCCCGCAAATACCTGTTTTTCCAAATAAAGCCCGATTTTTTAAACCCCTTTGTTTTTCCACAAAAGCCTGTTTTTCCAAAATAACCCCAAAAAATAAAGCCCTGTATTTTTTAAATAACGGCATTTTTCAAATAAAAGCCCCGTATTTTTAAATAAAGCCCTTTTTTCCAAAAACCCGTATTTTTAAATAAAGGTTTAAATAACGTCTCTGTTTTTTAAATAGTTTATTTTTAAATAACAGCCCTTTTTTTTAAATTAAGATGTTTTTTTAAATAAAAAGTTTTTAAATAAATTGTTTTTAAATAACACCTTATTTTTAAATAAGGCCCTGTATTTTTAAATAACAACCTGTTTTTTAAATAACACACGTTTTTTAAATAACACCTTTTTTAAATAAGCTGTTTTTCCAAATAACGCTTTATTTTTAAATAAACTGTATTTTTAAATAACAGCACTTACCAAATCAGCCCTGTTTTTCAAAAACAGCCCTGTTTTTCCAAAAAAGCCCGTTTTTTTTAAATACAGCCCTGTTTTTCCAAAAACACCCTGTTTTTCAAAAATTTGTTTTTAAAAAAGCGTATTTTTTAACAGCACTGTTTTTTAAATAACAGCCTGTTTTTAAATAAATTTTTTTAACAGTTTTTTTTTCCAAAAAAATTTTTAAATATTTTGTATTTTTTTAAAATTTATTTTACACTGTTTTTTAAATAAAGCACTGTTTTTTAAATAAACCCGATTTTAATAAACCTGTTTTCCAAATAAAGCCTGTATTTTTAAACAAAAGCTGTATCAGCACTTTTTAAAACACACTGTTTTTTTAAAAAAATAGCCAACCGTGAAAGTTACCATTTCATAATATTGCACAAAAGCAATTGTTTTGGGCTCGATTTTCAAACCGATTGGTTATTGAGTGGATTAAAAGATACCTTTAATCGCGAAATATGTCGGGCTTTCATGTCCGGTCAGGTGGTCCTTTTTTCCCCAGACGAGTCTGGGTCGCTAGCGACGCGAGAGAAGGAGGAAGGAAGACAAGATAACACTTTAAAAAAGAGAAAAAAACCACGATGACTCATAGAACGATTGGTCCCGTGTCCCGCGACATAAAATTTGGTAGACAGATAAGCCTCATTTAATCTAAAGCGTATCTGATATGAATAAATTATAATTTAAAACCAATCACAAGCTTCCAGAACCCGTATATACGAAGAATTTAATTTTAATATTATGTAAATGGTCACTTTGCACGGTTGGCGTATGCTTTATTTAAAAACAGTGCTGTTAAAAAACAGTGCTTTTTTTTTAAAAATACAGGGCTGTTTTAAAAAACAGGGCTTTATTTAAAACAGGGCTGTTATTTAAAAAAAAATTTATTTAAAAAAACAGTGCTGTTATTTAAAAACAGTGCTGTTATTTAAAAAAACAGTTATTTAAAAAACAGGGTTTTTTGAAAACAGGGTTATTTGGAAAAACAGGGTGTTATTTAAAATACGGGCGTTATTTCCTGTTTTTAAAAACAGTGTTTATTTAAAAATAGGGTTTATTTAAAAATAAGGGTTTATTTAAAAACAGGGCTGTTTTTAAAACAGGGTTTATTTAAAAATACGGGTTTATTTGAAAAAACAGGGCTGTTAGAAAAAATTTATTTGGAAATACAGTGCTGTTATTTAAAAATACAGGGCTTTATTTAAAAATACAGGGCCGTTATTTGGAAAAAAGGGCTTTATTTAAAAAACTTTATTTAAAAACAGTGCTTTATTTAAAAACAGTTTATTTTCAGGGCTGTTATTTAAAAATACAGGGCTTTATTTGGAAAAACAGGGTGTTATTTAAAATACAGGGTGTTATTTAAAAAACAGTGCTGTTATTTAAAAAACGTGCTGTTTTTAAAAATACAGGGTTTATTTAAAAATACAGGGTTTATTTGGAAAAAGGGCTGTTATTTGGAAAACGGGCTGTTATTTAAAAATACGGGGTGTTATTTGGAAAAACGGGGTGTTAAAAAATACGGGGTTTTATTTGGAAAAACAGGGCTGTTATTTAAAAATACGGGCTGTTATTTGAAAATCAGGGCTGTTATTTGGAAAACAGGGCTGCTATTTGGAAAAACAGGGCTTTATTTAAAAATACGGGGCTGTTATTTGGAAAAACAGGGCTTTATTTGAAAAACAGGGCTGTTATTTAAAAATACAGGGCTGTTATTTATAAATACAGGGCTGTTATTTGGAAAAACAGGGCTGTTATTTGGAAAAACAGGGCTGTTATTTGGAAAAACAGGGCTGTTATTTGGAAAAACAGGGCTGTTATTTAAAAATACGGGGCTGTTATTTGGAAAAACAGGGCTGTTATTTGAAAAAACAGGGCTGTTATTTGGAAATACAGTGCTGTTATTTAAAAAACAGTGCTGTTATTTGAAAAACGGTGCCGTTATTTAAAAAACGGTGCCGTTATTTGAAAAACAGTGCTGTTATTTGAAAAACGGTGCCGTTATTTAAAAAACGGTGCCGTTATTTGAAAATACAGTGCCGTTATTAGAAAAACGGTGCCGTTATTTGGAAAAACAGGGCTGTTATTTGAAAATACAGGGCTGTTATTTAAAATACTTTATTTGGAAAAACAGTGCTGTTATTTGAAATAAGCGAATAAACTTCTAATTTTCCATTCATTTATTTTATGAAAATTAAACTCGTAATATTCTGTGAGGAAAGCGCATTTATGGTAGAAGATAAAAATTTTGTATGATTGCATCTTGTTTATTTATTTTCCAAAGTATACAGTTAAACGAAGCCCTTCTGACCTCATACCTATAAATGCTGATGGCTAAGTCGTAATAATGTAATAAACTTACTAAATGATTGTTTCAAACAATTAGTAAACATCTATTCCGTAACTCCTGTATTCATGTTTATTAAAATTCTAATACTAATATTTGTCTAACTATTTTTGAAACGTAACTTTTTTAAATTAAACTCTAATTTTATTTTAAAAAAATATTTAAAGCTAAATTTGTAAATCTTAGTTAAAACGCTGTATAAGGTAAGTTGTTAAATTGTATAAATGTTTTTTTAATTAAGGCTTTTTTTTTGACCGAAATCTTTTTTAGAAGGTGGAGAAAATTTAGAATTTATTTATTATTTAATCGTATGATAAAAAAAAAGTTATACGTATGATGCCAAAAATGCTAATATTAAATTTGGACCATGTATGTTTTAACATCTTGATTAAATTAAAGAATTATTTAAATTGTTGATAAATAAAAAAGTTATAATAGTGTTCCAAAAAAGCTTATATTAAATTTAAACATCAAATATGTATTTTTAACATCCAATTAGAATAAAAAATATCTAAATCTTTGATCAAAAAAGTTATATAATGTTGCCAAAAACTTTAAATAATATTAAATTTAAACATCAAATATATATGTTTTAACATACTAAATTAGAATAAAAAATGAATTATTTCAATCGAATATTAAATAAAAAAGTTATACATAGTGTTGCCAAAAGGGTTTATGGTAATATTAAATTTAAACATCAAATATTTGTTTTAAATTGAATTGGAATAAAAAAGAATTATTTAAATCTGTTGATAAATAAAAAAGTTATACATATTTGCCAAAAACATCTAATATTAAATTTAAACAACAATATGTTATTTCAAACCTAAATCATTTAAAAAAACGGCATTATCCGACAAATGGATAAAGGAAAAAATTAGAACCTTTTGTAAAAAGGTGGCTATCAAAAGTCGTTTTTTGAAGAAACTATTAGAAAAAACTTGCCAAATAGCGGGAAAACTTCCATTCCGGCTGTCGTCTTTCAATAAACAATTTTTAAAAAATTTTTTTAACACTTTATATATTTAATACATAATATTTTTAATAACCTTAATCGAAATGCAAAGAAACGACGCTATAAAAACAAAAATAGCAAATATTTTATGTTTACAACTATTTATCATTTATTTTTAATATCCTTCGTGGCCGAATGGGTTAGGGCTGGAAGAGATGCTACCTCACGGGCCTTATACCTGATTCGAATCCTGCTAGGTTTTTTATTTATTTTCAAAATAGTGATGACGTCACAACGTGGATTTGACAGGTGACATAAATATAGTTAGGTTAAGATTCCTAATTACATAGATGGTGGTGTCCCGCGCCTAACCCCAGGCCTGGTGCTTCGTGGGGGGGCCCACATGTGACGTAATACCTTAAAATATGTTAGCCTAAGATTCCTAAATAGTGAGTCGTTCGCGCATGCGCAGTACCCTGTCTGCCTGAAGCGCCCCATAGTTTGTACTTTAATCTTAGTTAAAACGCTGTATAAGGTAAGTTGTTAAATTGTATAAATGTTTTTAATTAAGGCTTTTTTATTTTGACCGAAAGTCTATAATTTGATAGAAGGTGGAGAAAATTTAGAATTTATTTATTATTTCAATCGTATGATAAATAAAAGAAATTATACGTAGTGATGCCAAAAGGGCTTTATGCAATATTAAATTTGGACCATTATGTTTTAAATCTTGAGTTAGAATAATAAAGAATTATTTAAATCTGTTGATAAATAAAAAAGTTATACATAGTGTTGCCAAAAAGGCTTTATGCTTATATTAAATTTAAACATCAAATATGTATGTTTTAACATCCAATTAGAATAAAAAATATCTAAATCTTTGATCAGTAAAAAGTTTTATTGTTGCCAAAAGGTTTAAGATAACATTAAATTTAAACATCAAATATATATGTTTTAACATACTAAATTAGAATAAAAAAATGAATTATTTCAACGAATATTAAATAAAAAGTTATAATAGTTTAAAAGGGCTTTATGGTATTTAAATTTAAAATAAATATTATGTTTTAACATCCGAATTGGAATAAAAAAAATTATTTAAATCTGGATAAATAAAAAAGTTATACATAGTGTTGCCAAAAAGGCTTTATGCTAATATTAAATTTAAACAACTAATATGTGTATTTCAAAACCCCAAATCATTTAGAGAAAAAACGGCATTGATCCGACAAATAGGAGCTGAGATATAAGCGAAAAACATATAAGGACCTTGAAAAGGTGCGCAGATGATCAAAAGTCGTTTTTTGAAGAAACTATTAGAAAAAACTTGCGCAAATAGCGGGAAAAGTGCCTTCCGCACCGGCTGATAACGATCTTTCATATAAACACATTTTTAAAATAATCCCTTTTTTTTTAACACTTATATATATTTAATACATATATATTTTTAATAACCAACGAAAGCAAAAGTAAAACGACGCCCTATAAATTTAACAATAAATATGCTTTATAATATTATTATGTTTACAACTATTTATATTTATTTTTAATATACCTTCGTGGCCGAAGGGGGTTAGGGCTAAGAGATGCTACCTCACGGGCCTTATACCTGATTCGAATCCTGCTAGGTTTTTTTATTTATTTTCAAAATAGTGATGACGTCACAACGTGGATTTGACAGGTGACATAAATATAGTTAGGTTAAGATTCCTAATTACGTGGTGAAACCCCGCCTAAGCCCCAGGCCTGGTGCTTGCGGGGGGGGCCCCATTGACGTAATACCTTAAAATATAGTTAGCCTAAGATTCCTAAATAGTGACGTCATGTTCGCGCAGGCGTCCCCCGTCTGCCTGAAGCGCCCCATAGTCTACTTACGTAAAATCACTGGGTTTTTTTAGTAAATTTTGCATGTTTGCAATCGATGTTATAAGTAAAGCCACAGCCACACTTCACTTAACAAGCCGTGAACAAGGAAATCTGGCAACTATGCCTTCAGATCTAGCGACACAGGTTTGCTGTTGTTTAGTCATTATGATTTACGTTGAATGACCTGTTTCTCTGTTGTGTTATTGTGAATAAATCAACTTTTTTGAAAGAAAATATTGTTAAGATAAAGACTAAACCTTAAAAGGTCTTACTGTGTGAAATTTGAGGACGGGACTTTTTTTTTTCCGCAGACATTGCGTAAAAACACGTACTGCGGGTGAAAAGTGGGTGTTATAAAGTACTTAAAGTAAATGGCGGCAAATGAACTTGACATTTTGTGGTGGTGCTTTTTAAAAAATAATTAAAATTGAAAGGTGTTTTAAGATTCGTGTTTGGCTTTAATTTTGAAGGTATTTTTTTAGTTATTTTTAAAAACAGTAACAAATATTAGCATTGGAAATTACCGTAAGTACGTAGGTATACATTTTGGAATTTTGTCGTTCGTTTTGATTTTTGTTATTGCGTTGCATAGGTACTTGGTGCCTGCTTATTAGATATATTTAGTTACTGTTATTATTATTATTTTCCTCCAAGTCCTTGTTGTGTGCCTGGGTGCAAATCCAATTTAAAACTTCTCTTGATGGGAGAACCAGCTGTATTTTGTTTTCATTTCCAAAGGACAAAACCTTAAAGCCCATTGGCGGAATATTCCGACAGTCATGGTCCCCTAAAATATTCTGTGGTTTGCGCTAACATTTTGTAGAAATGACATTATTAGAGGGATGATTATCGCTTGCCAGATGGGTCAATGCAAAAGGTACCTCCAAAACTAGACTAAAGTTAAATGGTGCCTAGTATTTTTCCAAATTTACACATTACTTCTCAAAAACGTCCCTTTTCCCGAAAAAAATCCTGTGAAAGCTTGGATAAACTTGAAAAAATAATGGTCCCTTACAAACGACACCATTCTTTTGCCATATACCTCTATTTTACTGAAATAATTGACTATTCATTTTCAAAATTTGATTTGTCGTATATTTTACCAGGTAAATTTACTACTGAAAAGTTAGAAAAAAGATTTGGGAAATACAGATTTCGGAGGTTGTAATTACAATGTTAGCTTTGATGATATTTTAAATCAGAAAAAAATTAGACTAAACATATATTTAGAAGGCGTGATGGTAATTTCTCTTTAGCTGAGATTAAAAAACAGGGAGACAGCTGATCCAGGAAAATGATCGATTGGACAATACCTCAAAATAATTACACCGAAAAAATTTTTTTTTTTACTTCAAACGAATACCTAAATGAATATGAAATTGACAAATCGGTACAAATTTATATACCGGTTATGCTGCCCACAAAATTGTAAAAAAATATAATAATTGTAACATCTGTGTTTCTTTTCTTGTTGAAAGTAAGGGGAAAACCTAATTGACGACGAATACTTTATTGCACAACGGGGTTTAAAGGTTCCTACAGAAAGTTAAAGACGTTCTGTTCCATAGGGGATTTTGAGAAAATTTTAATGACCCGATACTAAGAGGACTTCCTAAAATGGAAAATCAAAAAGCTATCCTGTGTGATCTAACTAATTTAAGCACTAGACAACATGAAGGCTTTAATGATTTATGCTCGCAATGTTTTGTGGTAAGAGAACAAAAATATGTTCATTATGATGTCTCTATATTTTCAAACATTCTTTTAAATAATTATGTTAAAAAAAGAAATAAAAAAATCCAAGAAAAATGGAAAAGGCTGAGTCAAAAAACAAAAAAAGAAACTAGACACATTTAATAAATAAATAAACAAAACTAAAACTAAGTACAATTATAACAAATGTTAAATTACACTTGTTTCCTTTTCCGCAATTTTTAGTTGCCTATAAATAAATTAATTTGTTTTAGAGTTTAAATATTTATAAATATATTTATTTTTCAATTATTATACTGATTTAATTATTTTAATGGAAATATCAATACTATTTACCAATCTTTGAATTGAGCCAAATGAATTTAAAAATACGCGCCTCGATACCCGGATTACGCTCATCGCGCTCGAGGGAAACCGATCTGAATCTCTTGCCGGTTGCGGCGTTGCCAATGGTTGTTCACGGCTTTAGTGAAGTAGGGCTGTGGTAAAGCTATCAGAGGAAGGGGTTTCCCCTGCAAACCAAAAAATTTTTAAAGTAGATCCATTTTTTTATCCAACGAGAAGATTGTTAAGTAAGTAATTCATCGAGATGGGATACAAAGAAGTAGGCCCGCCCAGCCCAGCCCATTTTTAAGTCAAAACCATTTTGGAAAAAAACTTGAGGCTCTTTTTGAG
>JAHBCN010024025.1:0-12242 GCA_019359885.1 Listronotus oregonensis | reverse complement strand
CAAGGTCAACCCTAGTTTGGAAAAAAAAAACAAAAATTTATATATTTTTGGGGTTGAATAAAAATCTGGGGTTTTTTTGGGATATCGGGTCTTTAAGGTCTATCAAAGTCAAATTTGGTTATTAAAAAAAATTTGCAAATGACATACTATATAGGTTTTTGGGGTCTCTGAATCCGAATCCGAGGTCAGTTTGTTGATATCAGGTCACATTTTAAGGTCACCTCAAGATCAAATCATTAGATTTTGACAAAAAAAATTGCCAAAATTCATATATAGGTTTTTTGGGTCGCTGAATCCGAATCCGAGGTCAGTTTGTTGATATCAGGACATTTCAAGGTCATGGCAAGGTCAAATCACTAAATTTTGATGGGCCTTAAATTCGAACACTTTTGAATGATGCACAATTTGAAAGAAGCATGACCAAAATCGAGAAGGATGCATGGCTTAGTTTCAAACTAGTCGTAACAAACTTTCTAGGAAACTGAAGAAGTAAAAATTACAAAGAAACAGTTGCTACAATGGTTAAAATTTTTTAAGAAAATGTGTTTTTTAATGAGTTATTAGTTACATTTTCTGCATAATCACACTGACAAGTTTCCTGAAAACTGCGGTGATTTTAGTGACGAACAAGGAGAGCGTTTTCATCAGGACATCAAAGAAATGAAGAAAAATACCAAGGTGTATGGGGCATTAATATGATGGCTGATTACTGCTGGACGCTGAAAAGACATTTTGAGCCTAGGGGAATCAAGCGTAAAAATCGTAATCCATTGCGGTGAGCTTTTAAGCACAAAAGAAAGCGTTACGAAAAGAATGGATAACTTTATACCTTGTACTGCAAATTAATATTTATAAATATTTGTAATTTTATGTATTACAAATTTGGCATTTTGCGTGCTCCTATATATGTTTTGTGATTTATAAATTCTCAGTTTATGCGCGAATTGATAAGTGAATATTTTTTACTTCTTTCAGAATTTGAGCTTTAAAAAAGTTTGAACATCACTTTATGTAAACAACTGATTTTAGATTTAGATTCAGTTAGTTCTAAAGGCTATTAGAAAATTATATTTAAAATTTTTCGGACAACATATCATTATTTAACCTTAATATGACCTTCAAATGATTTTAACGCGACCTCATATTAGCCATCCAACCTCAGATTCATATTCTGCGACCTCAATAACCTATATAAAAATTATTTTTATTTTTCTTTGCAAAAACTAATGATTTAACCATGATATGACCTTCAAATTACCATAACCCGGCCTGATATTAACAAACTGACCTCGGAATCGGATTCAGCGACTCCAAAAACTTATATATGTACATTTTTGCAAATTTTTTCTCAATATTTAATGATTTGACCTAAATATGACCTTAATATGACCTGATATCAACAAACTGATCTCGGATTCGGATTCAGCGTCCCCAAAAACCTACATATGAATTTTTGCAATTTTTTTTGTCAAAATCTAATGATTTGACCTTGGGGTGACCTTGAAACGTGACCTGATGCAGGCAAACCGACCTTGGAATCGAATTTAGCGACCCCAAAACCTATGGTCCAATAGGTTGCATTTGTGGAAACGAATTTATTTTATTTTTTTGTGTGGATAATCTAACAAATAAGAAAGGCAAAATTATGTTTGCTTGCCAATTAAGGCAGCAGCACTCCATTTTGTAGAATAATTATACTTAAATAGTTTTCTAGTATTTAGTAAAAAACATATAGTACATACCTTTAGCTAAAACAAATGGTCAAAATGTTTTCTCGAACTTGTATATACATTTGTGCTCGGCTAATATAGTTTGGGCCCACTTACCTTATTGTTTTTTGTTTCTGAAGTCAAAAACTAATAACATTAATAGTATGACGACAACACTTTAGTTGTATATACTTCAAAGTGACAAACTAAATTAAAATAAGACACAAATAAAAGAAACGCAGGTTTCATAATACTTTATTTACTAGCTTAGTTTAAACTTGCTCCATAACGATTACTTTTTATATTAAATATAAAAAATCAAACTTGATTTGCAATAAAAACAATATAATGCGAGAAAATAGCTTCCTAAAAAGATATTACTGAACAATTTAAAACCAAAATATTTACTGCCCAAATTTCAATAAAATCCTTTAATTATCAAGACATTTAGAAAAACCCCAGATAACTGAATTAAAAAATAAATTTTGTAAAAATTATACATTATTTAATAATCTTATATAAAGTTCAGGTGTAAATAAGATTTATAAATGACCTTTTAAGTATAAGAGTATTAAGAGTTTGTGTAAAGATAAAAGAAACCTACCCACTAAATAAGTTATCAGTTATCGGATAAAGTATAAAGGAACTATTTATACTTTCTTTAAATATTGCTTTTTAAAGATTTTTTTAAATCTAATAACAGTTTCCTATTTATAGTTTTAAATAATTTTTTACTGCATAATATATGCCAATAAAAGTTGTAATTTTAGAGATAAAATTTTTCAAACTATAAGAAAAAAACATTTAATATTATAATACCAAAATAAGAATCTACCATACGTGGAGAAATTAAGACAAATTCACGATAGGTCAACATTTTATAAAGTCAAGGCTGGGTTGTTCCATTTTATGGCCACCAATATAAGGTGGGCTAGAAATTCGCCGGTCGATTACAATTATCCTAAGGTCGCAATTTAAATATTTTCAAATATTTATCAAAGAAAGAGTATACATAGGTAAGCGTACCGATAGTCAGGCAGTCCGGGATAAACAGTTAACAGTTGAGGATTATAGGGGCCGGTAAGAAGCTACCCATATTAAGGTATCCGATAGTTCACTGGCTCCAAGTTACCTTCAGTTAAATGTCCTATATGGAGGTCATAATTAAGTGTCACGTAGTTAAGTATCCTGCAGTGTTTTTTACCAAATAATATATTTATAAAAGCATAAACTATTTAGTCATGTAAGTGGTATTTTACATTTTCCAAGGCAAGGGCAATAAAAGTGGCTTAAAGTATACGTAAAGCAGTGACCATTTTTAAATATAAATAACAAAATTATCTTTTATGGTACCAAGATACGTTCTGTAAACTATGTCCCTCGAAAACACTCATGTTAAAGATCAAGTTCCTATTCAAAAAATCTCGGCGTTTTAAAGTACCGAAACCTAAAATTAGACCAAGTTCTGTCTACAATTTTGACTCAATCTTTTTAACCCGGCAAATTTTTTACTGATCTGTCTATTTCAATAAATATTCCTTTTCCACTAATACGGACAATACTTTTTATTATTACATACAGATCAGTAAAACACTTGCCATATCAAAAAAAGTCGCACAAAATTGTAGACACGACTTTGTCTAATTTTAGATCTTAGTACTTCAACAGGCAAATATTTAAGGAACTTCACTCTTACATAAGTATTTTGAAAGGAATCCTTTTTTAATTTTAATAAATGGAAAAAAATATTTTTCTCTAAATATGATTTTTCAACAGTTTTTTAGACTAAATATGAATTTTAGACTAAATATGAAGTTGTTACTTCAAAAGCACATTTTAATGATCCTCAGACACACATATGTATTCCCATGTATTTTTCGACGCTGAATCCGATCCCGAGCTTAGAAATGGCCCTCCACGCTTGGAATTGGCCCTAGAAGCCAAATATGGCCTCCATAAGGCGTGAAAGATGGATTTCGGGATGAAGCAAGGTCGAAGGTGCGTTCTCAAGCCAAAGCCGGATTTGTGATCGAAAAGTTTATAGCCAACTGATATTCCCCGTTTAGGACCGGGAAAATGACCCTCTAGGGGCCGGAAAATCGTGTTTTGAGCGCCTCAATCGCAACAGTAATACATTTTTTTTTTTCTGGAACTCAGACTGTGCTCAAGAAGCTTATGGCCAACTGAAATTCCCCATTTAGGACCGGGAAAATGACCCCTTAGGAGCCGAAAACCCGTGTTTTGGACGCCGCAATCGCAACAGTGATATTTTGATGTACTTTTAAATTTTGCAATTCAGACTGTGCTTTAAAAATTTATGGCGAACTTTAGTTCGCCGTTTTGGAACGGGAAAATTACCCCTTAGGGGCCGGAAAATCGTGTTTTGAACGCCTCTATCGCAACAGTGGTATTTTTGTGTACTTTTAAATTTTGGAATTCAAACTGTGCTCGACAACCTTATGGCCAATTGGAATTTTCCATTTAGGATCGGGGAAATGCCCTTTAGGGGCCGAAAAATCATGTTTAGGACGCCGGAATCAGTGGTATTCCCATGGAATAATACACCTGACGGGGTTGGAAATCTTATTCTCTGTAAGTAGGTTTGAGTTCGAGAAGGTTTCATCACGCTCGGTGCACGCCTTAATTCAAGAATTTCTCCTAAATGATAGCTTTTCGAGGTTTCTAAAAGATTCTGAAGGTTCCACCAATTCCAATGCCTCTATCCTTTTCCACGTATTTCTCTACACTTAATTTTCGAGCACAGTGTGAGTTTCAGAATTAAAAAGTACATAAAAATACCACTGTTCCGATTGCGGCGTTTAAAACACCATTTTCCGGCCCCTAAGGGGTCATTTTTCTGGTTCCAAACGAAAAATTTCAGTTGGCCACAAACCTTTTAAGCACAGACTATGTTGCATATTTTAAAAGTACATAAAAATGCAACTGTCGCGATTGCGACATCCGAAACACGATTTTCCGGCCCCTAAGGGGTCATTTTCCCAGTCCCAAAACAGGGAATTTTAGTTGGCAATAAACTTTTTGACCAAAAATCCAGATTTGACCTAAGAATGCACCTTCGACCTCGCCTCATCCCAAAATACAACTCTCAGGCTCTATAGAGGCCATTTTTGGCCCTTAGGGCCAATTCCAGACGTAAAGGGTCATTTCTGAGCTCGGGGTCCGATTCAGCGTCAAAAAATACATGGGAATACATATGTCCGACCCACAAGTCCAAACATTTATTTTTTTGTGGGGCTGTGTAATTTGTTTGTTTATTTAATATGATCCAGCCTGCTTTTTAAATTCTAAGACAATCATAACCTAAAAAACTCAAATTCAATCAGATTGCAAACTTCTAAAATACCCCTAAATATATGAAATTACCGAGCAAAAATGTTCAGTTTTCAGAATCTGTCCTTTATTTATATCCTAAAACCCACGTGCATATAGTCGGAATTATACTCATTTGTAGTTACGTTATCCAGGTGAGAAAAAACGTATGTCGTAAATTAATAATTAGACATTTTTGTCAATCAATATTAGGTTAGAAAATTTACTGTCGCGTTCAGAAATTCATAGTCTGTTATGTTTTTTTGTATACGTTCAGAAATTAACAAATGATGATTTAGGGCTGGTTGTACCAACAATTTTAAGGAACCCTTAGCACAAGGTATTCCTTAAAATGGCCAAACAAGCAATCTGATTGGCTACATTGGAGATTTAAGGAACAAATAACGCTAAGGGTTCTTTCACACGGGGATCTTCACGTCTCTCGCTCCTATACAGGGAGCTCTTTTCGCCCTACCTGCCTGACGCGACTCCCGGCTCGAGATGCAGGAGACGTGAGGGCTCTCGTCTCCCGATACGTGGCGGCTCCCGCTCTCCGTTTGAAAGCTCCATTGGACTCGTTGCATTTTGGTGCTAAGAGCCTTCCTCTCCCTCAGGAGTGAGAGACGTGAAGCTCCCCGTGTGAAAGGAGCCTAATGGTTCCTTAAAATTGTTAGTGCAACCGGCCATTAGCATATATTATCATTTTTACATTCGTCTATACACTTTCAATCTCAAAAAATAAAAATAATCTTGTAGTATTTATTTATTAACAAACTTAGTAACAATTAACAATTAATATGATTAATCATGAATAATAAACAAACGCAGCAGATAATTTTAAATATATTGGCTTTTTTCAACTAGAAGAGGAACAAGTTTGAAGCGCAATCGCACTTCAAATTGGGAATGTAATACAACGAGCAGTAGATGTACCAAAACTGAGCTTACAAAAATTGTGAATAATAGGAAGAATGGTATAAAATTATTTTAACCTCAGGGAAAATTTCAAATACTCATAATTTAATTTACTTGTTTATGAAAAAAATACTGCCTGGATGAATATGTTAACACATCAAAATGTAAATATAAATCCAAAAAATAAAAATACAAACTCAAAAAAAACAAACATATTGCATTGCCAAGTTAATGTAATTGTAACGATAGGATTAAATACTTAAATGACGATCATGAAATAAAATTTGCAAGCACAAAAGCTCAATCAGTCTCGTCAGTATTGTCAGAGTCCGAACTAAAGAGAGATATTGTCTTCGTCGTCGTCGTCTGCGTTAGTCGTAATTACAAGTGGCGGAATATCAGAGGCATCACACTCGTATTGCCTCCCAAGCCTGAATTACCTTTCTGTATAATTACATATTTTTGCCATTGATCTATAGAAATTTCGTTTATAACCCTTTCCCATGTAGCCAGAACTTCTGAAGGTGACCCCTTAAGATTGGAAATATATTGATCGTATTTTCGTTTACATTCCGACCATACCATTTCAATTGCATTAAACTGGCAATGGTATGGTGGCAGTCCAAAATTTTGTGTCCTAAAGGTTTAACATATTCATCAGGTAGTATTTTTTTCATTAGGGGAGTTTTTGCGCGCAATATTCCATATTTGATCTTTCATGGCCTTTTCTGGAAAGTTAATGTTCTCTTTATTCAACCATTCGATCAGTCTTGCTTTGTCCAAGATTTTCTCGGGATTTCTTCTAATAAACCAGAATGGTAACTTGCATTGTCCATGATTATTAATGACTTTGGTGGAAGATTCGGAACCAGCTGAGTTTTAAACCAGTTTTCGAAGTTTTCCTGTTTATATTGTCATGATAATCCCCCGTCTTTAATCCACTTTTAAATATTTGATCCGCGCCCTTGATGAAGCCATCTTTGGTTCCGGCGTGGACCACAATATAACGTTGACCTTAAAAAATATAAGTTAACTTAATTTTTCTTAAACATAAAGAAATAGGTAATGTTCCATGCACATAGTACTTACAGTCAAATTCCTCATAAAGCCCAACCTTTAAATTTTTTTAACAAAAAAATTAAAAAATTATTTGGTTGTTTGGGAGAAATGGGAGGTACGCCACGTGAGAATGTCTCCCAGAAATTCACTGGAACAATATTATGAGCTTCAAAATCTGTAATAATCCTTAAATACGTCAAATTAATATTTTGCATTCTATGCTATATATTGCTGCACTGAAATTATTCTAACCATCCGCCAGAGTCCCATCGCCTGACGATTCCTAGCCGTTTGCGTTTTTACTTGCAAACGCGTTTTTTAACCCAAAACAAGTCTAACCTATAAACCTAATCAACCTAGCCTAACCTAATTCACCTAATTTAACTAACACAGTATTAAGCCCTGCAAACGTAAACTGTAGGACTCGTCAGCGGTAGGACTCGGGAGGATGGTTGAAAATAAAACTTTTCATATTTTCTTACATTGCTTGCTGCGATTTTTTGGAGACCCAGGGTCTTTGAAGAGCCATCATAGCTCCCAAACTATCTATTGGACCTACTTTTTAATTTTTTGTACTTTTATAAGTGATAAAAATATGTAACAGACGAAATTATTTAAGATTTACAAGGCACCAGTTTTACTAAAAAAAAAAAAAACATATTTTTTCCTTCACTGTTTTTCTTGAATCCGAGGGGGCTTGGTATCATCTTGCCAACTACGAAATGATCCCTTGCTAAGATCCACGATCTCGTCAATGAAAACTTCAGTAAAACCTTCCCAACCTAAATTTTTATTTTTGATATACTCCCTTAAAAATGTATTCTTTTATGAACAATATCGCAGTCATTAATAATTTCTATTATTAGATTTTTCCCCCGGAAGCCTATACTTTTGATCCATCTTCTTAAGGAGTCGATGGAAAATTCAAATATTCAAATTCTTCCTAAACTTTTGTTTATTGTTGCCAACGTAACATATTCTTTTCTGGCGTACATAGCATAAAATTGTGTCCCGAATTAAATTTTTCAAATATGTTGTAATTTTGGTTTTGCGGTGCGGTGCTTGGAAACATATTGGAAGCGTAATCCTGGTCTAATTTTATCCCATTCTTCCTTTATTTGCTATCGTCGTTGGGCTCAATTTCGTAGCATCTGCCACTCGCTGTATTAAATTTCTCAGTTTGAAGGGCGATTCCGTTTCGGACTTGTTCCTTTTCCAGTTGAAAAAAAAGCCAATATATTTAAAATTATTCGCTGCGTTTGTTCATTATACCTATTATATCTTTTTCTCGGCATTTTTTATGCTTTTCAAAATAACAAAGTTGACACACCAATGTTTTTGATTAGACAGTGACGTATACTTTACATAACCAAAAATATAAAAAATGAATAATGATCAGACACCCATTTTTTTCAAAAATTTGTTGTCACCGCTGTTTGGAATATACTAAACAAAGATAAACAAAATTGACGTCATTACAAATGAGTATAATTTGGACTATACCAAATTTTAAGTTCTTTTTCCCTCTGAAAGTGCCCCATAATTCTGATGAGTCAATGGGTTAATCAGTCAGTCACCAGTAAAATAGGTAATTTTCAAATTTTAATACCTCAGAAAACACTTGATGAAAAGTTTTATGTTTTTCACGGGTAATTAAAATACTTAGATAAATTTACATACCAAATGTTATACCTTTATGCGGAACAAAAACAAAGGTATAATAGGGGAAAAACACGGTAAAATGTTTCATGTAAAATACACTGCGTGTATTGACTGGAACTTGGGCTGGCGTACTACCGTGGACCTACATATGACTAAGTTTTCCTTTTTATTAATTTTTGGTTACAAATTCTGACAAAAATATTTTTAACAAGAAACCACATGCTTAAATGAGTTATGCACGATTTTAGTATTTTTTCATATACCAGAACCATAAAGATTTAGACTCCTTATGTGTTTGGTGGATTTTTAAAAAAACACTTTATATTTTTATTAAGTAATTATGATAAAAAGTTTAAAGGTTTTTGGAACGTGGCAAAATATTAAATTTATTGATAAAGGACTTTTAACTTGTCAGAAAATAACAGACACAATTCTGTTAAAACTAGTTTTCGAAAGTTTTAAGTTTTGAAGTAGTTTAAAGTAAAAGGAATTTAACGAGTTTTAAAGTGGCGATTGTCAACTTCATTTGGGATCTCTATATTATTCAAAGAGTGAGGTTCAGCAAATAAAGGAAATTACAAGCAAAAAAGTTTTCTTAATAGTTTTGACAAAATGTAAGCCCTCATTAAGTAGTGTTCTTTTAACCAGACTAGGTAAAAAAATTGTTTTTTATAAATTTTAATTACGTGAAAAAAAACAATTTTTAATCTAAAAAAATGTTTTACATCCTAGGATTTGACATGGATATTTTAAGAAACAAAATAAATTATCTAATACTTTTTTAACAGTAATTTTTGTCGAAGTACAGGATCTTTGATTATATTTACGTGGCATCTGAATCTTTATTTTTGAAGATACAAAAAATTTTCTATAAAAATTGAAGGTTTTTTTCCCATATTAACTTTTAAAATTATCAGTAAAAAAATATCGCAATAAAAAAATGGAAAAATATAGGCAACTTCTACTTTTTTAAACGGAACACCCTGTATATTATGAGCTATAATAGAAGATCTTTTTTTATTTCAAATATAAAACATTGATATTTGGATGAACCATTTTGAGATATTTTGGCTTAAAATAAAAAAATTAAAAAGATCATTTAATATCAAGAAACCCTTGAAAACAATAAAATTGTTTTAATAAATTTCTCTTGATATTTTAAAAGTTAAAGTTTATCATTTTAACTATTAAGAAAATTTATATTGTTTTCTTTTTTTGGGCCATTCAAAAAGAACAAAAAATCGTTATTGTGCGTCTTTTTTATGGTAACCAATAATAATGGGACGACAGTGCAAAGGGAATATTACTTATTATTCCTTTGGGACCATCTATAGATACTATTAAATACAAAGTAAGAAACTTTTTAACAAAAAAGCAAAAATAAAGAAAATGACTGTTAAAAATAAAAACGAAGTTGTGGATATCCTTATTTTTTCCAGGATAATTATTATACTTTCTCTATTGGATTAGCACTAACTACTTTTAAAATATCAATCTCAGATGCGGCATCTAAGCTTAATAAAACAGACTATAAAATTTATTCAATCTTAAAATTTTACAAATTTCATCCTTACAAATTTTTGTCGTCCAGAATCTTTCTAAACAAAATAGCTAGGTTAATGCGGCAGAATCCAGAGTTTTTAAATAAAATTCTATTCACCGACGAGTCTATAGCAGAAATGTTTAGTTACAAAAATAAACATAATTGGTCCAGAAAAAACTCTCACCAAATTCAGCAAAATAACAAGTTTATTGTTTTCATGGCTTTCTTGCTACTAATATGAAACTTTATTGCAATTTATTATTATTTTAAGCTAAAATATTTCAAAAATAGTGCGTTCAAATAAGAGTTAAAGTTGCGTTAATGTTTTAATTTTTTTGTTGCGATATTTTTTTCCTAATAATTTCAAAAGATAATATGGAAAAAAACCCACAATTTTTTAATAAAACATTTTTTTCTATCTTCAAAAATAAAGGCTACAGAGGCCACGTAAATATAATCAAAGACCCTGTACACATTTAATTTGTAAATAATTTGACATAAATGGTTTCACGAATATGTATATATAAATATATACCGTGTCCGTTCCCCATAAATGGTACATAAAAAAACCACACTCCTACTTAAAAATATTAGGATTTAATCATAATAACCTATATCTGGAAGTTGATATTAACTAAGATACAGGGTGCTAGAGTTAAAACTTCAGTATTGTTTTTTTCTAATAACTTTGTACAATGTGAGGGCCCCATCTGCGGTATTTTTCGCCCCTTATTAGGTCATAACTTTTTGTGCCTCAATGTAATTAGGTTTTTAATGAAAATAATACTATTTTTATATTTTTGCGTAAAAGGATATTTGCATTTAAATTATTTATTGCACCCTGCCCAATTATTGTTATTTGAAACAATTTTTTCTTAAAAGTAAGCTATAGAAAACAATGAACTTAACAGAGATGCAGTTGCTATGAAGCGGCCATACTGTTATTTATTTGTTGATTATTGTAAGATAGGTTTGTCAGAAACTGTTTAATTTTGAGTTTATCGTAAGTTAAGTAACAATGCCGAGATATGTTGTGTGTATACGCGCAGGAAAATTTTTTATGGACGAGGAGCCCAGAGATGATATTCGGAACTCTATCCAAATCAAAGACAACCTGATTTTAAGATCTTTACGACCGATTGGGATAACAGGTACTTTTGTACTAAACGGGATTCCATAGGGCGCCCGAAGACTTTAACTCCGGAAAAAGAAGAAGAAATTTTGATCCGTATAGCGGAAAATCCCAAAATAAGTACAAAACATATTGCTGCGGCAACTGGAATAGGCAAGTCATCTGTTTGCCAAGTTTTTCACGAAAAGGGTCTTTATCCGTATCACTTCACCCCTGTGCAAAATTTATTAGAAGAAGATTTTGCAGCTAGGCTAGAATTTGCCCGTTTCTGCCGTTCCCGAATAAATATTATTTACTGATGAGGCAATTAGAGAATCCAAATTTAGTACGCAAACGTCATTTCCAGCATTAATTTAAAATTAACATTTGGTGTGGTATAATTGATCACAATTTTTTGATGAGATTTCTTTAAGCATAAGGGAAAATGTGGTTCAAGCAGGATAGATCGCCGGCACACTTTTCTAGGCCTATCAGAGACTACCTAAATACGAAGTTTTCTGATCGCTGGATAGGTCGTGGAAGCCAGAGGCGATGGCCGACGCAAGCCCCGATTTTAATCCGTAATTTTTTTGTATGGGGTTACGTGACGTCGCTGGTTTACAAGAATATTTAATACCAGAGAAGAACTATGGCAGAGAATTGTAGATGTGCACAACAGCTACGAAACGAACAGTTATTTTTAAAATTAGGAGGTCTTTCAGTAAAAGGACTCTTAAGTGTATTGAAGTAAATGGAATACATTTTAAACAGTTTTTTTCAAAGGCAGATCTCTTTTATTAAATCTCTTTATGATTTTAAAATAAAATATTACAAGTTACTAGTCACTTAGTTAAGTTTGTTATCGTTGCTGTTGTTTATTTCGACACGGTATTTTCTAGTGTCAAAATTTTTT
>JAHBCN010024024.1:0-12182 GCA_019359885.1 Listronotus oregonensis | reverse complement strand
AAATTGTTCAATTAAATTTTTCCAAAAAAGTGTTTTAGAATGATGTTAAATGAAATTAACATAGCTATTTTTTAATCCTCCGTATAAAATTAGTGTTTACATTTTTACTCAGTTACTAATTAAATGGTGCCTAATTAATCATTATTTGTAGATTATAAAAATGTTTGAATTTGTATGTTTCATAATTTGTTTAGTACTATTATTGTGATATTTTAATTGTATACTATTATTTTTTTAAATGTTACGAGTAAATATCCCAGTAAATACCGGTATACTTTAAGCCATTTTTCCTGATATCATTTTTTTTCACATTTTTTTTTTTTGTACTTAATGCATAAACCAATTTGAAATAAAGTATATTATTATTATTATTATCATCCATTTTTAACATTTGTAATCTATATTACTTTTTAATTACAAGCAAAAATTATATGTTTTGAAGCATAAATTGTATTTTTCTATGTACCATCCAACACATTTATAATTCGCGCGCTTACTTCGTAATATCCAAGTAGCGTGACGTCATAATTCTCGCGCGCAGGCTATTCTATTATAGATGGCATTGATCCAGATGTCAAATTTATTATAACAATTTTATTGATTTTATAGCTTTCTTGATACTAATATGATTTTTTTTTTCAATTTATTTATAATTTAAGCTAAAACATCTAAAAAATGGTTCACCTAAATATCAATGTATATATATTTAAAATCAGAAAAATATCTTTTGTTGTAGTGTATAATATACAGGGTGTTCCATTTAAAAAAGTTGAAGTTGCCCATATTTTTTCATTTTTTTAATGCGTTATTTTATTACTGATAATATTAATATTACGGATAGTATGGAAAAAAACTTTTTTTAATAAAACATTTTTTTATCTTTAAACATAAAGGCTCCAGATGCCACGTAAATATAATCAAAAACCCTGTATATCACACCTTTCAACCGTTTTATAAGCAAGTTTGCACATAACTTTTTATAATAAATAAAGTCTAAAATTTACAGCCCTTCTGAAAACCGGCAAGATGGCGCAACCATAAACAACTACCGCGAAGTCCCTTCCGGAAATTCCATATGCGGGATAATAGGGAAAAGCCATTATTTGTAACCACACTTAGGCCTGTTCTCTTCCTTGCTGGTTTTCTAAGACGAAAAACACCATTAGCGTAGCGTACGAAAAATGTTCCAAACTTTAGATAAAACGCCCTATGGGTGATTAATCGGTTTTGTACTATTAAATTGTGAGTATATGATATACTGGGTGATAACTAAATAAGTTTATACAGTTTATTTTTAAACATTAAAGGGATAATCGACAACCTCATTTAAGAAGTATAAAAGACCGGACTTATCTATAAGTGCGTTTAAATCATAGATAATCTAACTTTAGATATGTAATCGCTAATCGCATTTATGGCAAGTTTACGCTAGCGCGCACTAAACAAACAATAAGGTTATCTAGCATGCGTATTTGAAATAAAGGACCAGTGCCGGACTTGAAAATTTCTATAAATCATGAATTAATTTATATTCATAAAATATATATATTTTTTAATTTTGACATTTATGTAACACTTTTTAAAACTTATTTACGTTGTCAAAAATCCTAGTTTTCATAACTAGTTACAAAAAGTAAAATTTTTCGCATCTGATGATAAAAAGTAAAATATTTTACGTCAATGAGTTTTGAAAAGGTTTATATTTTAAATTTGAATTAAAAATATTGTGTAAAACGCGTTGGGAAACACTGTTTTTCATAACTTACATCCTTTTGCTCTGCTCGTTACGAAAAATAGTGGTTTTTCCAACTGGTTGCACAAATAACTCTTTTTTCTATATTTAGATACTGATTTCTATAAATCATGAATTAATTTATATTCATAAAATATATTTTTTTCTAATTTTGACATTTAAGTAACACTTTTTAAAACTCATTTACGTTGTCAAAAATCCTAGTTTTCATAACTAGTTACAAAAAGTAAAATTTTTCGCATCTGATGATGAAAAGTAAAATATTTTACAACTTCAATGAGTTTTGAAAAGGTTTATATTTAAAATTTGAATTAAAAGTATTGTGTAAAACGCGTTGGGAAACACTATTTTTCATAACTTATATCCTTTTGCTCAGCTCGTTACGAAAAATAGTGCTTTTCCCAACTGGTTGCACAAATAACTCTTTTTTCTATATTTAGATACTGATTTTTTTTATTTTGCGTTTCTATACATATATAAATTATGTTTGGTTGTAATATAAACAATATGGTAACAAAATTAATATTAAAAAAATTTAAACGGAAAAAATGGGGGCTGATAATAGATAGGTTTTGTTTCAAGAGCCAGTCTTTGTACCGTCCTGAATCGGTTTTGAAACTGTTAGAATCGATTAAACGCGTGTGTGTCTACTTTACACGGTTTTATGTCTTTCTTCAAAAATCTTGTCCAGTTTAATGCTTGCAGACCCAGTCATGTTCGATGTCGCGAAAAGAAGTTAATTAATCATTTTGGCGTTACTTTTGAGAACAAGCTTAACTGACACAAACACATTACATTCATAGCCTCAGCTGCTTAAAAAAAGCTTGGATTCCTCTTTTGAGTCAGTAAGTATTTCTATCCGTCTATTCTGTATACTCTGCATGTATTCTAATCAGACCATCTTTAGAATATTGTTTCCATGTCTGGGCAATGGTATATCCTACAACTCTGATCATTCTTGATTCCATTCAAAAAAAGATCTGTTCGGCTTATTAATGATCACACGCTGACAGAAAAGCTTCCTTCTCTTTCCACCGACGGCAGGAGGGTATATGTTGCATTTTTATATGTATTTTCACGGCTTCTGCTCCGAGGAGTTTGCAAGTATAATTCCTCTGACACGTAGTGCTACTTTTATGCATCCTTTAACAGTCCAACTTAAGAGGCCTCGTACTTCCCACCTTCTTTGTTTCATCATCCCCAGAGTGTCTAGGCTGGAATCTGCTATCCGCAGAAGTTTTCCCTTGTCCAAATATTTAGGTCTGGTGTAGATAAACTCCCCTTTACCACACTTAACGGTACGTTTGCGTTGAAGCCTCAGCCTTGGTGGACTGTCTAACGACATACAAAGGCGCTAATTACAAATCTAAACTAAGTGTTTTTGGTCAACGTTTTATTTTTTAGATAACGATTCTTAAATATGATATTTAGACTAAACTCATTTACACTATCTTGCCCTTTTTTTATCATAGAATTCGTGAAAAGTACATGAAACTATCATACAATGTTTAAAATTTATTTTAAAATTTCGTGTTCTTAATTATTTTATTAAGATTTTTGGTAAAAAATATGAAACTTCCAAAAATATCAAATATTTAAATAGAGGGCTCTGAAGTGGTGCCATCAGTTCTTTCCATGATAAATGTAAGGATATAAAATCCAATAATACACAATAATTTTAAATATTCTATAATAGTTTCGTTTATCAACCAATAATGTTGTGCAATAAATAAAAACAAAACAGTGAACGTATAGTTAGTCTGAATTTGATATTTGATGATGTCAACTTTATACATGGTAACAAAGAATTATGGAAGTCCGGACCTGACCTACGATTCATTGTGCAAACTCCGCGGGGCCGATTCCCCTATTCCCGCTGCCCTGCACGCCTGGACAACTTTGTTCTACAGCATTGGCCTTCCATACACCTTTAAACTTCCTTGGGTCCAACAGAATCGATGTAAAACTTGTTGTAACTTGTTAGGACTGCAGTAATAAACTAGTTTTGCAGCAAAGGATTTGCCTAATTATTTTGTAACCAAAAATTGTATATAAAATACTACACAAATTAAATAATTTGAGATATCCTTTATACATTTTGACAAATATTGGTAGCCAGGGGTTTTTGTGTCGCTGATCATGCTTAAAGCATCAAAAAAATGACAAAACTAAATAGCGGATAAAAAATTGCTGTTCTCCATTATTCTCACGAATGATAGATCCAAAAATTAGTAAAATAGGTATTCATTTAGAGTTTTTGTATGTATGAAGACATTTCTCACTTTAAACATAAAATCTTCTTTTCCTTTTTTTTGTAAAACGTGTATTAAATAATCTGCCGGTTCCTTTTGATCCAATTTTTGTAAAAGCAGATGTGTAGCATCATCGAAAAGTGGGACGAATATTAGAATTAATGATAAACTGTCATAAAATATTAAGGTTCCGCTATTTTTATATGAATTATCATTTCACTTAGCTTATATTTGGATAATAATGTACTTTTAGCTAATTAACAAAAGCAATCTTGGTTGAATGTTGAGATAAAAACTATTTTGAATTCGTATGTAAATGTACGTTTTATAATTAAAAAAAATGTTTAATACACAACTTTAAAAAAGGAATATGGTGTTACGGTTGTACCTAAGAGAAAGTTTAATAAGTTTTAGAAGAAAGGCATCTTAATCTAAAACAATTTTTTTTTTTTGATATAACACAAAGCTGAATAGCATATTGCAGTAGAATGGACCTATCTAAATACGAAAATGTCAAACAAAAAGTTGTAACACGTAAGGTTTTTTTGTTACATTACATTAAACAAACCACATATAGGTAGAACGGCACCATATAATATGTATTAAAAAAAATATTTTACAACCTTGTATATCGATTAAATTTATAATTTATATTATTTTGATATTTAAGAAAAGAGCAAACATAATAAACACATTAATTCTACTTTTTCCTTTTATGGGGTGTCACATCTTCTCTCTTCAAAAACCAACAATAATCACCCATCATGGCTGGATCCCATCGTCCTTGGTACCGAATTTCCATTGTCCTGATATCTTGATGGAACCTTTCACCCTGCTCGTCGCTGACGGCGCTCAAATTCTTAGGAAAAAATGATAAATGGGAATGAAGAAAGTGAATTTTTAATGACATCCGGCAACCAAGCAATTTATAGGAATCTAACAGTTCATTAACTAGTTGTTCGTAGTTTGCATCCATATTATTGCCTAAAAATCCCCTCACTACACTTACAAATGAGTTCCAAGCTCTGATTTTTTGCGTGGTGAGCTTCTCTTTAAAATTAACATCATCCAGCAATTTTCTGATTTGTGGCCCAATAAAAATACCCTAATATGGCGTCACTTAATTGGGGAAAGACTTGTCTTAAGTATTGAAATCCTTCACTCTCTTTATTCATAGCCTTCACAAAGTTTTTCATCAGTCCCAGTTTAATATGAAGAGGAGGCAAAAGCACATTTTTGGATCTAAAAGTGGCATATATTTAACATTTTGAGATCCCGGTTGAAATTCACTCCTTTCCGGCCAAACTTTCCTTACATAATGTTCATTCACTGCACGACTATCCCACAAACAAAGAAAACAGCAATATTTTGTAAATCCTCCCTGAAGTCCCAGTAAAATTGCTATAACTTTTAAATCGCCACATATCTGCCATTTGTACCGGTTGTAATTTATTGTATCTAAGAGTATTCTCATATTTTTTTTATAGGTTTCCTTCATTGTAACTGAAAGGGCAACTGGTATAGATGATTTTAAATTTCCATTATGTAACAAAACAGCTTTTAAGCTATATTTTAATGAGTCGATGAACAAGCGCCACTCACAAGGAGAATGTTCGATATTGAGTTCTTGCATTAAACCTTCGATATCAGTACACGCACATATCGAGTTTTGCATATTGTAAAATGCAGAAAACGTAGCATTTCTTTTCCCAAAAGTCGTAATTTTTGTTTCTTTGGCTAATAAGTTCCACTCCTTAAGACGGGAACCAAGAAGTTCTGACTGTTGCTTTGACAACCCCAAATCCCGTATTAAATCATTTAACTCGCTTTGAACAATTAAATGTGGCTCGTTGGAACTGGGTCCTGGAATAAAAGTAGGATCAATGGTGGGTTCTCGCCATACCATTGGAACTGCTAAAGGCATACTTTTTCTCTTTCCTTTCATCCACTACACCAATGAGACGCTACAGCTGACACAACAAACATGTGGAGCCCACTGCTTCTCTTGATCTCCAATTAAAACACCAAAATACATGAAATAGGCTTTTTAACATTTTCAGAAAATGGCCTGGCTTGTGACTTCACCATAAATTCTCCACAAATATTACAAATCTTGTCTGGAGAAATTTTGCAACCCCGTCGCTTTTCACTCGACATTTTCGCCGTTAAAAATACTTTCTTTACTGCACAGAACTAGTCAATTCGAAACTAGAAAGAAGACTAAATAAGAGAATAAGCTTAATGTTATAAACAACCTATTTTAGGTTTTAATTCGCACTCTTTTTAAATGACCCCTCATAAAATTTAATACCTGCCAATTTAAAAGGGTCTAATGGGCCCGTTGAAAACTGGACGTATTAGGGCTTTATGGATATTTTTTCTATTATAAGAAAGTTATAAGCATTACGTAAATAATAGGCTGAACTGTGTTACAAAAATTGTGTCGGCCAGTGAATTAATGTGATGATTAAACCTGTAGAAAATAGTTAAAGTTAATTAGGAAATTATTTAAATATGTTATTTAAAAACAAGAAATAAATTAATTGTTTAAAAAATATTGAAAGTATATTTTTTCATAATTAATTGAAACACTTTATACTATGTTTTAGCTCTTTTTTTGCTTACTAGCTATAAATTAAAAATGCTTGAATTTTAATGACCATTTACTAACATATTTTTTTTTCAAATAATTTACACCCTATTTTAATTTCCAAAAAAATTGCCGACTTGTTTTCAGGTTTTTCTTTTACAATTAATTAAAAAAAAAACAGTTTTGCCTCTGGCTCTACACTGTTTAATATTATTAACTTGTTTTGAAAAATGAGTTTATAAGAAATAAACGGAGGCTAAGGGAAAAAATAATTCATTTTATGTCGCATTGGTGGTTGGTAATACATTCATCTTATTTTTTATGTCCTTTTTATTTCGCAAGAAGGATAATACATTTTTTTTTCATTAGCAATATTTTTTTTTCGGTATTAAGAGGTGAAAATATTAATAAAAAGACTGACCTATCACTTACCACTCTAACCTGCACAGATTCATTCTTCTACTCTAAAATTAGGTGATCACTATCATTTCATCTTACCTGAAAAAAGAAACAAAAGTAAGTTAGTTAGTTGTTATTTGTTTAAATTAAATTAAAATGGGATATTTATTAAAAAAAAAAAAATCACAATTTTAAAACGACTTAAAACGACGTAATATATAAGAATTCTGCAACCATAGCTAAAGTAACTTTTTTTTTACTTTTTATATTTATATTTTTTCTACAGGCAAGTATATAAGTAATTAAATAATTAGGTATTTGTATATATATATATATATATATATATATATATATATATATATATATATATATATATATATATATATATATATATATATATATATATATATATATATATATATATATATATATATATATATATATATATATATACATATATATATATATATATATATATATATATATATATATATATATATATATATATATATATATATATATATATATATATATATATATATATATATATATATATATATATTTTTCCATTTTTTATAAATTTCCTTTTTGTACCTCTAAGACCAATAGTTTCCTGTATCCAATCGCCGTTTTACAAAATATCTAAATATCTTTCCAACTGTTTATCCAAAATTTGCGGACAAAATGAATATTATGTTAAAGACTCTTTCAATTTTAAACAGTTTATTGATACCGTTGATATACCTAATAACTATTTACTAATATCTCTTGATGTGATATCTTTATATACCAATATTCCAAACGAACTTGTTTCAAAAATAATAACTGAAAAATGGAATATTTTAAAAGAACATACATCACTTAATCTAAATGATTTTATCGAGGGCAAACCTGGCTTTAAATAATAATTATTTTCAATATGCAAATAAATTTTACCAACAGTTGGATGGTTGTGCAATGGGTTCGCCCATCTCTTCTACAGTAGCACAGCTCGTGATGGAATATTTGAAAAAAAAAACGTAATTAAAAACCTAGACTTTAATATAATTTTCTTTAAAAGGTTTGTCGATGACTGTTTAACAGCAGTACTACAAGATAAGGTTAACGATATATTAAATGAATTAAATAACTTCCATCCCAAGTTACAATTCACAATAGACATAGAAAAAAACAACCAAATAAATTTTCTAGATCTTACAATAATAAGAGATAATAAACAACAAAAACTTAAAACTAAATGGTATACCAAAGATACGTGGTCTTGTTGTTATCTCAATTTTAATTCTAGTCATCCAAAAAATCAAAGAAATAGTGTTATAATAGGTCTTACCGATCGAGCCATTGCTTTAACATCTGTGGAATATCCACCAAAAATTTAAAGTCAAAAAGTAAAGCAGACCTTAGTAAACAACCACTACCCCGAAAACACCATAAATATCTAGGGTTATCAACCGAAGAACATATTTATTTTACAATAAATTACAAAAAACACCAAAAGAAAAGAACAAAAAAGAATACAAATACATAGCCATGCCTTATATTGATGGTCTCTCACAAAAAATAAAAAACATTCTTTCCAAGCATAACGTGGTTGTTTGTCATAAAGCACATAATTTAGTAAACTTGTTATTTACACCTTTAAAAAGTCCAATACCAAGGAAAAAAAAGTCTAACCTAATTTACTCCATTCCATGCCTAAACTGTCCTAAAAAATATATTGGAATGACGACACAATGCTTAGAAAATAACCGACACAAATATACCAAAAATGCTTCAACTGCCCTATATAAACACGAATCTCAAACAAAACATGAATTTAATTTTAAAGAAACTAAAATACTGTCACAAGATTCTAATTATAAAAAACTAACAATTAAAGAAATGATCGAAATAAAAAGAGAAAAAGAAGCTGTCAACGACAAAAAAGATATTAGCAATCTCAGTCAAATCTATTTTAACCTAATAAATCCATAAATTTTATATATTCAAATATTAATACACCTATCACACTGTATAAATAATATTTTAAAATAGCAACCACTCCCCTGTATACAGCATACCTAAAACCAAATATGCCAATAGCAACCCTTTATCTCTTTTGGTTTCCTTTATTTAAAAAAAATATTAATAAAATAAAAAATAAATCCAACAGGCATAGATTCAAAATTCTTTTAGTTATAACAATGTATCAGAACTCCAAGGTAGGCATCCTGTTTAAATTAATTTTATTATGTACCTGATTGTGTGTTAAGTTAGAACTTTCTAAATGTTGATTTTAAAATTGTAATTCGTTTTATGTTTTACAGTAATCTTTTAATTCTGTAAAAATATTGTGTGATGTTCTGTTTTAATTTTGTTTTAATTTTAATTCTATTTTTTTAGATACTTACGCTTGAAAAAGCACAATAAAAAATGTGCGAAACGTTGCAATAAACTTCTACCATTTGCTTTATTAACCTATTCCCAAGAATAAAAAGGAAATATATATATATATATATATATATATATATATATATATATATATATATATATATATATATATATATATATATATATATATATATATATATATATATATATATATATATATATATATTATATATATTATTAATATATATATACTACCGGGTGTTGTCCGTCCAGCGGGACATAGGGAATCCCATGTAAATTTTGAAGTGGTCCAATATTGGCTCCCCTAATTATTTTAGAAGAAAATATTATTGGGATTTTTTAAAGAGCACGAAAAATTGTACCCAGTGTACAAATTTCAGCTCTTCCCAATCCGCCAGCTAAGAGATAAATACTAAAATAAGTTACGAATCTCCTATCTTCTTACGCGCCCTGTATTATTAGAAGTTTATAATAAAATACCAGAAAAATTATTTAACCTCATACTCTCAAGTTGTCAGATCAATGTCACATCATTTTTAAGTAATTAACTACTCAAATCAAGAAAAAATCACTATTATAAAATGGTTTTATCAGGGAAATAGTTATCGAAGAGTAGAGGACATGTTTGCAGCCTATTTTCCCAATAGGCCATTACCAAGTAAATCGACAATAGAACGGACGATAAAAAAATTTGAAACTACAGGCACAGTAATCAATAATTGCAAATGTAAAGAAAATCGACGTGAAAATCAGAGACGACAAAACGAGGGGATTTAGACGTGATACTTTGTGTAGAGGAGGCCGAAGGAAACATTAGCACGATACAACTGGAGGACAGATATATATATATATATATATATATATATATATATATATATATATATATATATATATATATATATATATATATATATATATATATATTTATATTAATATATATATTAAATTTTCATATTTTTTATTGGTATAAAGCAGTCATCCATTTGATACCAAATCTCTTGATTTTCATGAGCAAGGTTGTTCAAAGCAGGGAAAATTTGTTCCTCAAAAAGTTTCAGAAAGTACTCCGCATTCAAATTTCGGTCAAGGAAAAAATGGTCCAAGGATAGGTGGCCGAAAATTCCCGCCAAAACATTAATTTTTTTTGTGGATATTGAGTCCTTGCCAACAAATCGATTTTGGTTTTCGTTACTCCATACCGGCAATTTTGAATGTTGGGTTCGTTGTTCAATGTAAAAGTGCATATATTTTGAAAAAAAAATCTGTCAGTGTTTGTCCTCCCATCATCTCAAAGAAAATTCCTGTCGTCTATTTTGTCTAATTCTTGGTGTCTTTCGTACTTGTAAGCGTGGTATTTACACCTTTTTAAAATTCGAGATATTGTGGTGTGGTCTTGTCCAGTAATGTCCTCCAGTTGTCTCGTGCTAATGTTTTTCGGCCCCCTACACAAAGTATCACGTCTAAATCCCTCTCGTTTTGTACAAGTCTCGATTTTCACGCCGATTTTCTTTACATTTGCAATTATTGATTACTGTGCCTGTAGTTTCAAATTTTTTTTTTGTCCGTTCTATTGTCGATTTATTGGTAATGGCCTATTGGGAAAATAGGCTGCAAACATGTCCGCTACTCTTCGATAACTATTTCCCCGATAAAACCATTTTATAATAGTAATTTTTTCTTGATTTGGAGTTCATTATTTAAAAATGATGTGACATTGATCTGACAACT
The DNA here is from genome assembly GCA_019359885.1 of Listronotus oregonensis. Taxonomy (NCBI): domain Eukaryota; kingdom Metazoa; phylum Arthropoda; class Insecta; order Coleoptera; family Curculionidae; genus Listronotus; species Listronotus oregonensis. The sequence goes on along the minus strand of JAHBCN010024024.1, from coordinate 1,069 downwards.
TGAGAGTAAGAGGTTAAATAATTTTTCTGGTATTTTATTATAAACTTCTAATAATACAGGGCGCGTAAGAAGATAGGAGATTCGTAACTTATTTTAGTATTTACCTTAGCTGGCGGACTGAGAAGAGCTGAAATTTGTACACTGGGTACAATTTTTCGTGCTTTTAAAAATCCTAATAATATTTTCTTCTAAAATAATTAGGAGCCAATATTGGACCACCAAAATTTACATGAGATTCCCTTGTCCCTTATATATATATATATATATATATATATATATATATATATATATATATATATATATATATATATATATATATATATATATATATATATATATATATATTTGACGCGTTAGTTTACTCTAAACCGCATCCATAAGAGTTGTTAAAAAAAAAAAATTAAATTTTAATTTGAGAGTACGTATGGTTGCCGCCAGCTTTTCAAAGTGGAGAAGGGCTGGGTCAAAAGAAAGAAGAACTACTAATAAACAGTTTACTGTTTACAAAAAAAAAAAAAACAAAAGGGGGGCCCGTGGTTTTAGTTCCCACAGTACTTTTGGCAAAACCACGAAACCGATAACTTTTATGGGGGCTCAGCGAGCAGAACAATATATATAAAAAAAAAAATGTCAATGAAGGTCAATAAGAGACAACTTTCCCAAAATAATGTATATTAATTAGGTGGAGAAAGGTTGGAACCTACATTTATATGTATTTAAACCCAATTTACCAACATACTCAAATCTTCAAATCAACAAAAGGTTTTTTTTTTTTTTTTAAAAACATTTATTATACTAATAATGAGGGGTGAAAGCCAATGCTCCCAAAACCATAATATCAATAGAGGAGACGTTCGGTATATACCACTACCGCAGCAGAAGCGTAGAGGGGGGGAAAAATTAAAAAAGAAAGAATAATAATAAATATTTCAATTATTAGGCGGTACGCGTAACCGTTGATTTCCAGAGAAAACCCTAATTGCTTTCACGCAAGGCTTTGTACATTTTAAATATTTTAAAATTTAATAAAAAAAGGGGTAAAAAATTAAGGGGCACAAAGAAAAACTTT
>JAHBCN010024023.1:0-12192 GCA_019359885.1 Listronotus oregonensis | reverse complement strand
GAGTATTACATGGGACAAAAAACCAAATCTTTTTAGTAGTTCCGGACAATTAATATAGAAATTTAGGATTTTAAATAAAAACGTTTGATCGCTATAAATCGTCTAGTTTCAAAGGTCAATTCATACTATTTTTTATTTCAAGAAGGGTGTGTTCACGTATTGAAACATTAAGCTTATGTGCTGCGTATTTTAAAAAATTTATTCTACCTTTTCCAAAGCATACACATGGCTCTCGTATTGGGAGACCTCCCTAAGCATATTCAGTTTTGATCTACCAAGGATACATACAAACATTGACTGCTAAGACCCCGCAAAATTCAGGGGTGACCCTACACACAAACCCCCAACATTTTCAGTGCCCTGTTAATAATATAATAAAAATCAGCTAAAAGCTCATTCCGCTACCCAAAACGACACCAAGGTCGTTCAAGATGAAACCCCTTTTCCCAATGACCCACTGATAAAGTAATGGGCTGGTATTGGGTTAAGAATTCTATAGAACGACAATGATTTGCATTTACTGATATTAAGCCCCAGATATTTCCCGGGTACCCACAGGGATATTGCATCTAGGTCTGTTTGCAATTTTTGCTGATCAAAAGGGCGACTTTATAGTTGTAAAAATTTTCTATCATCGGAATAAAAAAAAATTACAATGTTTTATAACAGATCCAATATCATTAATAAAGATGTTAAAAAGGATCGAATCTTTGAAATTGATCAAAGAATAAATTTATGCCAAAGTTTAATTACAAAGGGGACTATTAATAAAAAATAAATCACATAAAGATTTGTTAAAGTTTTTTAAAAAATTTTAAAATCTAAAAAAAAGATTGTGAATTTGGATGTAATCGAATTTGATTAAAAGGTTGGAAAACATGAACCCACGAAATATTGATGCCCTGGAAATGGCATTCCCAAAATTTACAAAACTTGTTCTGAAGTTAGAAATAAGAATAGAGGAAATATAAAGAAAATTAAGAAAAGCCAGCTTTTTTTCCCTTTCCCTTCGATTTATCCGTTATTTTTTTCCACAAAAAATGATTGAAACCCCCCAATTGGAAAACGAAAAAAAAAAAATTTTTAAAAAAAAAACCCTCTTGTATAAAGCTTTTTTTAAAAATATGGTAACTCAATATAGTATATACGGTGTAAAAATTAAAAAAATTAAAAGTGTATTCCTTAGTATTTTTTTTACTATAATTTTTTTTCTTTCGAGTATTTTGGTTTTCAAGTTACAGAGTGTTAAATTTTTTTGAAAAGTCGCTGTTTTAATACTCGTTAAACCCCTAAAAATAATGGAACAAAATTTAAGCCATAGCTTAATTTGACTTTCTCAGGTCATAATTGTCTAATAATTTAAAATGCTGACCGAATATTATTTACCAAAGAAAGAAAATTGCTACATTTTACCTATCACACTCCATAAAAATGAATTATAGTTTAAAAAATTAAAAAAACTCTCTTTTATAGTAAACCGAACTAAAAAGTAGAAAATAACACAGATTTACAAAAAAAAATGTTCCGACTTTTTGATCGGACCATGATATTCCTACGTATTTCTGCACCCTGATTCCGAATCCGGGATCAGTTTTTCCCTATTACGTCAGAAAAGCAAGTTTCAAGGTCACAGCTCCATAAAAAAAGGCAAGCCCCCGGGGGTTTTTCCATCATTTTCCATGTTTTTTTTGACGCTAACCAAATCTGGCCTAAGAAAAAGGCCCAATTTTCGGGGTTAAGGGGCCCAAAAAACTCCTTGAAGGAGTGAAAATGGATTTCGGATGCCAGATGATCAACCATTATTTCAATGTTTTTTTCACGCCATCCAATTTTGTATCGAAACTTTTTTCCTTACTAAAATTTAAACCCCCCCAGGACCGAAACTACCCTGGGACCCAACTCTGGGTTCAATGTCGTCGTGGTTGGCCCGAGGATTTTTTGGAACATGCGCTAGAGTTGCTGTTTTTCGGCAACTTTTTTTTTGGGGGCTAACGGTTTTTGCATACTGTGCTGATGAGTGTATGACATCCTGTGCCTTAAACGGGGGGGCCCTGAGAACGGGGCGACCTTTCAGAGTTCAGCCTTACTGCTAATGCGGGGTTCTGCCTTTTGGGGACTATTCTTCCCTAGTCCAAACAGAAAGGACAGAAAGCTTTCATGGGAAAAAAAAAAAAAAAGACAGAGGTGGTAAAACCAAACGGAAATCCGTTTCGAGAGGTGCCACTGAAGGCACAAGCACAAAGGTGTGCTGACCAAACGGGGGAATCCGTTTCGAAAAAGGGGCCCCAATCACCAGCCCTGTTTTAGGGGAAGGGAATCCCCCAAAAAGGGTGTTTAAAAGGGCCCCGAAAAAACGAAGGCCGGGGAAACCCCAAAAAAAGGGCCTTTTTGGTTTAAAAGAAAGGGGAAAGGCCGTTTTCAAGGTGGGGAAAAAGGGTGAAAAAATTTGGTTTTAAAAGGGGCCGGAGCCCCCCGCCTGACCGGGGGGGGGGGAAACTGACTAATCTTGCCCAATTAGGGACAGGGGGGCCCCAAAAATAAAAATTTGTTGGGACGAACGGGGAGGAAGTAAGAACTTCTAATCTGGTATCGGATTCATTAAAGTCCATCCTTTGGGAAAAAATAAAAAGGTTGAACATAGACCGAGTGGTCGCAGTGGAGGGCGTAAAAAGTCCACTCACTTAAAACCTACCCACTCCTGGGGAGGGTAGAAAATCGAGTTTTGCACGCAGAATTGCAACGGTGTTATTTTCATGTACTTGTCAACGCTGGCCCTGATTTGGTGATCTATGAGTTCTAAATTAAATTTTTCGGTTGCACAACCCCCTTTTTTTTAAAGCCCCCTAAACACAACATACGGGTCCATTTCAATTTTCACCTGAGACTCCAGTACTGACCAGGTTACTGCGGGTCGACTGCGATCCAGCCAGAGCGAAACTTAAGTTTAACGTTTAAGTAAGAAATGCAAATTTTGCAGATGAAAACCCCCAGAGCCACTTTCTACCTCTCGTGGTGACACTAGGATCTACGTAGAGCTCTTTCTTCAGGATCTTAAATCATTCCGGTCATCACCGGGTCAATCGCGATCAACTCACATCAAATCCGTCGTCAAAATTTAACTCCTCAGGGAAACAAATTTGCAAGCCAATCTCTAGGGCCCTTTTCCCCTGGGGCGGCCTGGGCAGATTCAGAGCTTCTTCTTTAAATTTCCAAAAATACTAAAAGCTTCCCGTCAAGTTAATAGGTCGCTCGAAAAGTTGTACCAGGGCTGCTTTCACAAATATCACCATTTTGATCTCTAAATGACCTTGAAATGTCGTTTTCCTGGGAAAAAACTGACCCCTGATTTAGATTCAGAACGCCGAAATACCTAGAAATACCATGGTCCGGTCAAATAGTCAGGACATTTTTTTTTGTAAACCTGTATAACCAATTATAGTGGGCTGCTTGATATTCAATGTTATAATTATTTTATTGGTAGCTATTTACAAAATTAAAGTTATTATGAAAATCTAGTAAATTGCACCCCAGGCTATTTTACTATAATTGATTATTTTCCACGTTTTAGTTCGGTTTGCTATAAAAGCGTGTTTTTTAAGTTTTTTTAAACTATAATTTATTTTTTTATTTTCTAGTCCACAAACAACAATAAAGTAATCTTAATTAAAAGTTTTGATTTTAAGCATATCTTAAAAAGCTTGTAAAAAATGGAATCTGACCATACCCTTTCTTTTTTTTTTAAACTTATGTGGTTACCAGGAAATGAGAAAAAACTCTTTTAAAAACAAAAAAGTTAGAAATACCTACTTAGTGCTATCTACGGGTAAATTAACGTAACATATGCTAAAAATGCCCTCCACCCTCTACTTGGGCAGGCTCCTAGGCGATGGTAAAACCCACCTACGGAATTCGAATGGCCTCAGCCGATATGTTATGTGATTCCCCTCTAATTCTGTTTTTAAGATTTTCAATATTAGCCGGCCTATTTTGATAAACCTTGTCTTTCAGATATCCCCAAAAAAAATAATCCAATGGCGTTAAGTCTGGGGATCGTGGCGGCCATTCAATTGGACCACGTCGTCCAATCCCGCGTCCTGCAAATATTTCATCGAGATATTCTCTGACGTTAATACCAAAATGTGGGGGAGTGCCGTCCTGTTGGAACCAAAGTGTTTCAGTGGGGATATCTGGTTCTGCTTCATTGGGAAACATAACAGCTAAAGCAGGCACTAATTCAAAGCGTAAAATGTCTAAGTAGCGTGTGCAGCTGTGGTTTCCTCAAAAAAGTATGGCCCTAATATTCTGTTGTTGATGATGCCTGGCCATACATTTACTTTCTGAGGACGCTGTATGATTGCATATCCAGTGTGGGTTTTCCTGACTCCAGAATCGATAATTGTGCCTGTTAACTACTCCATTTAAATAAAAAGTAGCTTCGTCCGAAAAGTTTCTGTTCAGTGGAAACCCATTATTCTCGTCACATCGTCTCTCATTATTTCCTCACAAAATTGCAAACGCCTGTCATAGTCATCTTCCAAGAGCTCTTGGACAAGATATACCTTATATGGGTGGTATTTTTCTGTTTTCAAAACCTCCAGAGATACGGCAATGTCCAATTTTTGATCTCCGTCTAAAACATGTGGCCGGCCACTCTGTGGGCAAGTCCTTCCTGTACCATGTTCTTCAAATTTGTAAGATCTTACTTACAGTAGCCTGGGAAAAGTGATTTTCCGGATACTTTGCATTAAATAAAAGCACACTTCACTTTGACTCCGCATTCTATCCCCACATCCCAACAATATCAAGACTTCGATATGCTGCCTCTCTGACAATACCATTTTTGTTTGGCGAATTAAAAAAAGAACACTTTAAAGGTACAGAAATAATAAACTAAACAGATTTCCATTTTACCCAGAAATGCCACAATTTTAAAACTGAGTCAAAAAAAAATTTCCTTATCAGGGCATTAAATTTGGTACAAAAAATTTAACAACCTTTTCTTCTTGCTGAAGTACACTGCTTAACAATTGCTTGGGAGTATCACTAATTTTATGTGTAATTTTTTTCTGAATAAATAAATACAAAGAATGTTGATGCTAGATTACGTTATCAGTTTTATCAATCAATCAATAAAATTTGTTGTGCTGCCTGCCCAGGTTGGTCTGTTCTTAAAATTTGTAAACTTTTAGAAACTAGGTACTGATGATTCTTAGCAATTGTTGAGCAGTGTACATCATCAATGCTGAATGCCACTTTATTTGTTTATTTGCAACGTTAATTCACCCGTAGATAGCACTATAGGTATTTCTAAATTTTTTGTTTTTAAAAGAGTTTTTTCTAATTTCCTGGTAACCACATGTTTAAAAAAAAAGAAAGGTTATGGTCAGATTCCATATATATATATATATATATATATATATATATATATATATATATATATATATATATATATATATATATATATATATATATATATATATATATATATATATATATATATATATATATATATATATATATATATATATATATATATATATATATATATATATATATATATATATATATATATATATATATATATATATATATATATATATATATATATATATATATATATATATATATATATATATATATATATATATATATATATATATATATATATATATATATATATATATATATATATATATATATATATATATATATATATATATATATTATTGCCAACGGATCATAACAAAATTCCATATGGAAAACGAAAACCCCATAGGTAACCCAACATGAAGGTCAGTAAAAGACCCTTTTCTGCAAAAATAATTATTGTGTTGGCAGTAGCATGGCTATTCTTGTGGAAAACCTTTTTGTGATATTTTGGCCTTGCGCATTCGCCAAGTATTGTCACTTTAAGAAAGAGTTATTTTTTTATTATTCTGATGTCCTATTAGGACATTAAAACGAAGTTATAAAATAATTGTATCGTCATCGGCTCTTGATACAAATTTTTAAGTTTTTTTCAGACTTAAAATTGATGAAAATTAAGTTGAAAGATTCCGTTACACAGATACATAGATACGATAATTATACCCCACCAACAGTAAATGGATATCTTTGAATATGCCCTCTGAACGAGTAATAGAAATAAAGGCTGACGATGTTAAGGTCAGGAGCAAGGTAACAAAATATCCGCAGGAGAGTACTCTCACCCTTACTATGGAACATGGTTCTAGACAGCCTCTTACGAATCCTCAACAACGAGACGTGGTAATTTTGCTAACAAGCAAATCTCAAGAAAACACAAATGGTTCTGTTTACAAAGAAAAAGAAATTAGGGAACTTGACAGCACCCGTTCTTTTCAGTACTAAACTGAGCTTCTCAACAGAAGTCAAATATCTTGGTATAACCTTTGACAGTAAGCTAACATGGAATTTTCACTTGGAGAACAGAATAAAGAAAGCATATATTTCATTTGATCAATGCCGCTGCACCATAGGAAAGACTTAGGCATTCTCTCCCAAAGTAGCCCATTGGATCTACACGACCATAATAAGACTCATGGTAACTTACGGTTCCATAGTTTGGTGGTCCAAAACAGAACAGATCAGGGCAAGACATAAGCTAGATCAAATTTAAAGAATAGCATGTTTAAACATCACAGGTTCTATAAGGACTACACCGACTAGAGCCATGGAGGTGATATTGGATATCACCCCCCTTGATATATTTGTAAGGAAAGCGGCCTTGATGACTCTAACACGCCTCCGCGTGGTCGGTCTAGACACTAATGTCGGCACTGGCTCAACTGGACGACGCCTGTGGAGGGATGTTACAGGGGAACTTCCAAGTCTACAGTAAGATGGATTCAGTTGCAGCTAGATTTGTTTTCAACAAACCCTACACAATCGACACAAAAGGAACAACATCAAAAAGGGCGAGCCCAAAGGAACCATAAGTCAGAACCCAGCATGGTTCAATTCAAACTGACGGCAAAAAACCATAGCGGCTCACAAAATTAAGAGTCTTAACATTACCAACAATACTATCTGGATTTATACAGACAGTAGACAACCACTACTAGCCCTGAAGAGACCACGCATTACTTCAGGACTTGTACTGGAATTTCATCATGCCCTGAGTAATATATTTTAAACTAACGTGGTCATCTTTACCTGGATCAAGGGGCATGACATATCTAAAAGTAATTATACCGCTGACTCGCTAGCCAGGGGGCTGCGGGACGAAAACTTGTCGGTCCAGCCCCCACCATTCGATTGCCAACAGCAGCGATAACAGACATCAAAAAAGAATACTTCCATCGTTTGTTTAAAGGAAAGTGGGACTAAACTACAAACTGCAACCTTGCAAGAACACTGCTAAGCTATCTAGAAAAGGTAATAGCGAAGAGAAGCCTTACGATGTCCAGAAGGAACCTTCCAGTATTAATGGGCGTTCTAACTAACCACTGTGGGCTACGAGAACACCTGTTTAAAATAGGTTTAATTGACACAGAAATATGCAGAGGATGTGAATAAGGAAATGAGACCATAAAACATATTCTATGTGATTATCCCGCCCTCACATTTGAGCGGAACTCCATGCTGGGCATAAACTGGCTCTATTAGGCAAAATTGGGGAGGATTCCACATAGAGACGTCGTTAATCTCACGCCTACAAGAGGAAGCACAAAGGGCCTACTGAGGTATTACCCCTCTAAAGCTTCAGATGAAATCGGAATACAGACCAACTCAGCAAAAAACTGACCAAGGCAAAAAAACTAACTCTAATTTTAGATCTCAATAGTTAAGAAGCCCGAGATTTTTGGATAGAAACTTGGCCCTTATTTAACATAAGTGTTTTAGGTGAAATACATACTAACCTTAACGTTGTGTACCAATTAAAAAATAAAGATTATATAAATTATAAATCTTTACAACAAAAGCATACCATAATCGAGATGTTTTTTTTTTATCTGGATTTTATTTTTGTAATTCTTAATTTGAAATGGACAAATAGGCCGTCAGCTCATCAAAGAAAAGAGGAACCAAACGCACTTTTTAATATGAATGGTGAATATGACTGATCATTTTTTGATAGTTTTACAGGATGACTGGGTAGCTTATTAACTATAAAGTGTAAAAAATAGCCACCTTGGGTTGGGGATAAATAACGTTTTTAAACTTTAATTTAGCATACTTACAATTAGTACGGTTGTTCCAAAACTACTATTTTATAACAAAAGCTAAGGTCGAGCTTGGTCCTTAGGACGACACACAGACAGGTTTACACGTATGCCGATAATTTTTCATCAAATTTCGTTTGGTTTAGATTGCAAACTAAGTATAAATTGTACTAATATAGCGATTTCTTGCACTTTTTAGGTCTATTTTCTAGTTCTATAAATAAACAATAAACGCATAGTCAATATTAAGTCAATGAGCATCCTGGGTACGATTGATCCCTTTTTCCCGATCCACTCCGATCCGATGGGCTAACGCTCTTAAAGTACAGAAATGAAAAATGATGATCATTTGTACAACTACACAAAATAATACCCTCATTAGTACGCAGCTTATTTATAATTTTCTCCAAAATTTCATATACACAAAGGACTAATTTGTGTGCTTCCCCAGACTCGTAAGTACAAGCCACCCCATTATTTTAAAGATAACAAAAGGTCCGAAAATATTCGCGTCATTATCTGGAAGACCGTTAAAGCATTAACCCTCTACATAACGAGGTCTGGTCCTGACTTGACCACCCTTCACGATATAAAGGACCTGACGAATGGAAATAGGGAGTTGTTGCAAACTTACGTTAATATTATTGCCACCATGAACTTACAGATCGCCTGAAACAAGAAAGAAAAACCCCCCAAAACAAGCAAAAAAAAAATAAAAAACTCAAAGAACCTATAAAGGTTTGGTGCAAATCGGCCACCGTTGTCAAGACGAACTTATAGGAAAAAAATAAAAACTAAAACTAAATTTTCAAGGAATTTTAGTTAATTCTGATAGGTTTTTTTAGTATGTATGACGTTTGGTAATAAATGACATCTTAGTTTGCTATTGCATTAAAGTGATAAATCCCATATTATTAATAAAATAAAAAAGGCCAAATACTATTCTATAATCATAGATTGCACTCCTGACATTAGTAAGGTGGAGCAAATGACTCTTGTGATCAGATATATTTATTATTAATGAATGCTTTTTGGGCTTCCTTCCAGTTAAAAGATCTACAGAAAAACAAATGTCTGAAATTATAATTGGAGAACTTAATAATTTGGGTTTAAATTTGCAGGATATTAGAGGACAGGGATATGACAACGGGTCCAATGTGAGGGGCAATAAAGCAGGAGTGCAATCTAGAATTAAAAATTTGAATTCGTAAGCATTCTACGTACCATGTGGTAGCAACTCTTTCAATCTGGTTAATGATATTGCAAAAGCATCCCTGGAAGCCGCTAATTTATTTAATATGGTCCAAAAAATATATTTTTTTTTCGGGGAAATCTAAACCTTTTTTCCATGGGCCAATACCTTTTGAAAAAAACAAATTTCCAAAGTTTTTTTAACCCCTTTAAAAACCATTTGGCCCGAAAAAAACTTTGGGGGGTTTTGGGGAAAAAGTAGGATAGATTTCCATTTAAAGGCCCCTTTTAGGATTCCCATTAAAAAAGGGAAGTTTGTTTTAATGACCCCCCTTTTGCCTTACATTAAAAAAAACAAAGCAATTATAAACTTAATAAGGGACGAAGCTTCAGGTTTAATAAATTGTATTAAACAGTTCAAGCATTTTGTTTAATAGTTCCTTGGTATAAAATTGTATTAATCCAATAAGCAAACTGTTTCAAACAAAAGATTTCGATCTAGCATCTGCACTAGATTAGGGATCTTTGATCGGATAAGTCCTTCAATAAAACTATTGTTGATGCAAAAGAGTTGGCTGACAAAATAAACGTTTACCTAAGAAAATTTAAAAAAACTCAAAAAACCTATCTACTTTTCGGTGGCATATCGGACACCGTAATCAACACAAATTTAAAGGAAAAAAATAAAAATTAAAACCAATATTTCAAGGAATTTTAATTTAAAAAGTTGGGAAATTCTGATAGGTTTTTTAAGTATTAATGACGTTTGGTAATAAATGCCATTTAAGTTTGCTTGACTGGTGTATTAATAATTTTTAAAAAGACAAAAAGGGGTGTTAATTGATTTTGGCTGTTTTTCCCCGTTCTCGCGAAAAAATTTTCCTAACGTTTTTAAAAATATTTTATCGCCTATGTTCATCAGGCATAATGTAGGATTCTTATGGTAAAAGAGTTTTTCAAATTGGTCCAGTAGTCCCGAAGCCTACTGAATGCAAACAAACAATCAAATAAATATTTCCTCTTTATTATGTTGGTATAACTATTAAAGCGCTGGGTTGGTGTTGATTTTGCACGTTCTTGGCAAAAAACTTATATTAAAAAACGGTAAGAGATAGAAAGTTGAAATTTTCAGGAATATTGGGAATTAATGACGGCATATGTCAAAAAATACGAAAACAGTTAAAGTGGATAAATACAGGGTTTAACAAAAAATGTAGGTCTTCAAAAGTCGTGGAAAGCGTAATCAATTATTTGTCCAGGCTTAAAATTTATCGAAACAACACTTTGCACACACGTCAAAATTGGTTCCTTCTGAAACCCTATTGATTTGGGGCGCAATCCGATAAATCGAAAAAAAATTATTGACGATTTTCAACAAAAAAATTGACTGATCTTTGGGCACCTCTAGCTCGAAAAAGGTACCTCCTATCGTCAAACGGTCGGTGGATTATTAAAGGGAAACTAAGACATAAAGTGCCCATATGGTCTGCTGTTTAAAAAACGCAGCCGTCCATGAAAAATTTTTAAAAATAAAAATCATGTCAGGTTTTTGTAAATTTTTTTCATATTTTTAATTGTTTTCTCAAAAATGTGACCTTGAATCGAAGAAAATGGATACGTCACTGTATTCCTTGCAAAAACTTCCATAATTGGTAATACATAGCGTGGTCCTACTCTTTCTACAGAGTGTTTTATAAGGCTTGAAAATTTTTGATTTTTATTAAAAAAACGTACATTTTTACACATTATTTTTTATTACGGAAAAACTATTTGAGCTAAAATTTTGTCATGGTCTTTAATTCGAATTTTTACTTTTTTTTTAATATTTTGAATTACCCCTTTATAATACATATTTCATTTATTCATATTTAATACTTTTTTAAAATAGCTCTAATCAAATCACACTTAAATAAGTTTTTTATTTATATTTTTTAGCTAAACGCCAAATTCAGATTTTTTGCAACGATATTTAATAAAACTCTAAAATTTCACAAATAATCTTTTTAGCAAGGCAAATAATAATAATGTCTATATAAAAAAGTCCTATTTAATATATAAGTGTTTTTTAATTCCTATAAAAGTATAACTATTCTACCCTTTCATATGAGTTTAAAAAAAAATTGTGTACTTTAAATGAGTCTTTTTTTATATAGACATTGTTATTATTATTATAATATTTGCCTTGTTAATAATACAAGGTGGTTCCTAAGTTCACGCTTTTTTAAACTGTGTATAGAACTCATTAAAATGAACAATTTTTTTAAATAATTTATTTAAAACTCTGAAAAATGAGGAACTTACATTATTTAGTTTGTCGAACACGGTTCTGTCATAAATAAGTTGTCACCGTTTTTTGTTATAAGTGTTCTTATTACCACCATATTTTACCTCGTATTGTATTTTAATTTTTTCCGTTTATTGTAATTTTGCTGCCTGGTTTAGAAACAGATATATCATATCATTTTTAGCATATAATATAATTGGAAGCAGTTCTTCTGATGAAAACCTCATTATAAAACTACTCTAAAAAATAATAAACGTATTTTTAAAGTTCTTGACTTTGACAAAATAAGCCCCCTGTGACCCGTGGCAGCAGTGGCGTAGTCAACCTTTCAGGGCGGGGGGGGGCCCAAAGTTTAAGGGGGGATCTATTTCTTAAAAAAATTTTTATTAAAAAAAACACCCAAAAATAAACAAACAAATCTATATTTGAAACTTTAGGGAAAAAAAATTAAAATAAAAAAAATTTTTCCCCATTTTTTTAAAAAAATTTTACTTTTTCGTGTATTGCAAATCTTTTTTTACATATTTTCCTGAA
>JAHBCN010024022.1:7604-19840 GCA_019359885.1 Listronotus oregonensis | reverse complement strand
TTACCAAAAATCTTTGTAAATCAATAAAAACACGATTTTTAAAATAAATTTCAAAGATTGTATGATAGTTTCATGTACTTATCACCAATGTTGTGATAAAGAAGGGCAAGATAGTGTAAATGAGTTTAATCTAATCCTAAGATTCCGGTTGTACATTAAAAGTGAAAATTTTCATAACCTTTTTAGGCATATACTTTTCACTAATAAAAAAATTCATGAGACAGAATAAAATGGTTAAAAATATTTAGAAACCTTTGGTACCTGAGATCCATTGTAATAATTGTAAATATTATGTGCGTACAGTATGTCGAGTTTAAAAAAGTTGATAATGCAAGATTAAAAAACCCAAAAAATCTAATTTATTTTTAAACAAATGGTATTGTCGCGAAAGTTCCTCCACTCCGATTTTGATCAAATTTGGTATACGGGGTTTTTTTTTGGGGCGCTTATTACAAATCTGAAAAAAATCTTTTCGGCACCGTTTCTTTCCGAAATCTTCATCATCAAAGTTGAAAATAAACTAACCTCTTTTCACTATATTCCCCCTTTTTTTTGTACACAATTCTTTTTTTTTACACTAAAGTGGCAAATATTTCATAAACACCTGTTAAAACCTTGTAGTTTTATTTTTTTAAATTTTTTTTTCATCAAATTGCGAATTTTAAGTTTAAAGGCGCAGCCATACATAAAAAATAAAATGAAAAAAGGTGTAAAATAAAAAAAAAAAAATTTTTTTAAAGGTGTTTGTGTTTGTGTGCCAATTTAGTGTAAAAACAAAATTTGTGCAAAAAAAAATTTTTGCAAATAAAGTTAGTTTGATTTCGATTTTGATGATGAATATCTCGAAAACGAAACATTGCCAAAATTTTTTTAGATTTGCAATCAGCCCAAAAAAACTATTTTCTTTTTCATTCCACTAGGGGCCTGTATACTGTATATATTAAAATTTGCCTTGTCTGCCCGTAATCAAAATTTTTTGACCTTTTAAAAAAGAGTGTACTGAATCATTAAATAAAAAAAAAGTACCTAAATGTAAACCTTATTTTTTTTAATAATCCACAGAAATACACAAACATTGGGGGAAACATAAAAAAAAAAAATTGTTTCTTACTTTCCTCACTAATATTTCCTAGAAATTTTTTTTTTCTAATAATTAATAATTGATATATTATTATTTATTCGGTTACCTAAAGTTGTCTTATAAGAAGCACCTAATTTAAATATAAAAAATACTTACCTAAAGTTAAAAAGACGGGTATTTTCCCCCTTGGTTTGCAAGACAAAAATACAACCTTTTCTTTTTTTCGATCTTATAAGTTACAAACAATAAACACAAAATTATAGTCACAATTTAATAAACACTAATCACTAAAATAAGGTTTTGATCAATAAAAAAAAGGGGGACCCCCGGTCTCATAAAATTATAATGTGTTGGCTAATTTCCCCCTTTTTTAAAAGTGTGTAAGTAGAAAAATTTAAATTTCGTGGAATTTTTTATTGCGCAGAATCTGCGGGGGCCCTCTGACAGTTATTTTCATACTGGGCTGGATTTTTTTTATCGAATGGGCCATAGCATTGGGCTTCCATACACCAAATTCCCCTTAATTTTTAACATATATGTTTGCATAAAGAGTGGGAGAGATAGCTAAATTTATTACTGTTTAACAGGGCAAGACAAACTGGTTTCTTTACTAATTAAGTATTAGTTAACTGCATCTCCTAAACCACAAAAAAAAATCAGCAGTACTCTTTATTTCTTATTTTATTAAATGGAAACAAACCATTTTGCCTAGCAATTTGTTCGATATGTTTAGAATGACTTGAAATTTTGACAGTAGGTAGGGAATTGTCCAAGGATCAAAATCTTTATCATGCCGGAGGGCGACTTTACCTTGTGGGTGGTTGCCAAGCCATCTTGAGGGTGGATTTTTATATTTTGACCACAGACATTAATTGAAAAATTATTTTTAAGTAAAAAATGTTACATGCATTTTTTTTTGTAAAATGTATACTTTTCGAGTTATTTGCGATTGAAAGTCGTCAATAATTCAACGTTTTAATTTTTTTGCAAATAACTCAATTAGTATTTTATCAAAAAAACTGTAAAAATCAAAATTGTATCCTTTAACAAAACAAATAAAATGTTTGTGGACCTAATACAAACCAAGTTGTGGTTTGTTAAAGGTTAGCTGTTATTCATCAAACATAAAATTTCAGGGTTTTAAAGGCAAATAACGCAGGATCTACGTATATATAAAGGAAAACTAATAATGAGTTTTTTAAAGCATCTGCAAAAACCTTGCTTTAAAAATAGGTATGTATCATAAGAATTGAGTGATTTGTAATTAAAATAAGGTAAGACCAAAATTTTTTTGTTCAAAAATCTTCGAAAACAACCTCCTAATTACCACCGTAATTAAAAGGTTTAAAATCTTAAAAAAAAAAAAAATTGGTTTTTAAAGAACTTTTATCACAAAAACAAAAAATTATGCTTAGGACACCAATTTTTTGGAGCATCCTAAAAGCCCTAATTGGGGCATGACGTAGCTTTCACCCCTAAAAAATAAAAAGCGACCTTCAGCATAATGAAGGTTTTGAAGAAAAGGGTAAGTTAAGCTTAATCCCAAATTTTCATGAAAAAAAAAAATAATAAATTTTTTTAATTAAATTATTATAGGGGTTGATTTTAAGGGGCTGAAATATTTCATTTAATGTTTCAAATGATGAAAATACTACTTTTTCGACTTATTTGGTTCAAATTTTACTCAACTTAAGCTTGAATGTATAGTTTTATAGGTTTTTGCAATAAACAAAGAGCGTTAAGGATAATATAGATTTTGAAGAGGAGGGACGCTCAAAACCCCAAAAATTTTTTCAAAAACCAGGTTTTGCACTTTTTTCAGCTTTGTTTCCTTGACTATAACCCTATTCAGAATAGTAGAAGTAAAGCAGGTGTTTACTTTATCATTTTAAAATTTACATAACTATAAAATCTATATCTAAGGCTAACTTCAGATAGATCAGTGCGGCTACTGTAAAGCAAAAGCGTGTGTATGTGTGCGTGGGTTTTTATTGTTAGATAGAATAAAAGACAAGGCATGTTAAACAGCAAAGTCTTGTTAAACAAACTGCTGGACAAAATAAAAGACATACTTTCCGCCAAACAGGATAAATAAATTTTAAGTATAATAGACTTGTTTTTATGGGCGAATTAAATTATTTTATACTAAATATAGGTAAATCAGCCACCAATTTATATATAGTCTGTCTCAAAGTTCGTTATGGCTTTTGACGGACCATACCCCAATAAACCTTTAACGATTTTATTACCTATTGTTATTGGGTAAACCCATTTGTTCATAAGGGCAGGGGCCTTGGTTAAGACTCAAGAAATACCTGGCCCAGGTATTTCTTAAGTATTAACCATTAGGCATATAAATATTTTGGCTAACATTTTAGTGGCAGTGTTGAATAACCGTTTTTACTGTGCGATTCAAAAAAAGTTGTTTTACGAGAATATAACTATGTCGCGTCGAAATCATTTGTTATTAGCTGCAAAACAGGTTGTGAAAAATGTATATGAAACTTTAATCAGTAGAGGTATAATTAAACAAAAAGCTTTAAAAGAAACCTGTCTACTTACAAAAACTCCAATATCATCGATAAGGGATATTATTATTAGTGAAGGATTGAACGAAAGAAAAAAACGTAGTGATTTTTAATCTCACCGTATAGACAATAGTGATCAGGTCCTAATAAGAAGGAAAATATATTGTCTTTATAAAAGCGAAGTTATTCCTACTTTGGATAAACTGAAAAAGAAGCTAGACGAAGACGAAACCAAAATAAATATTAGCCCTGCCACCCTCCATAGAGTTGTTTGTAAAATGGGATTCAAATACCGCAAAATAGACAAAAGACAAGTAGTAATGGAATCGCACATATTACGCACTTGGAGAACTAATTACCTTCAAAAAATTAAAAGATATAGGTTAGAAAACAGATCCATAATTTACATTGATAAAACATGGTTCGATACACACGATACAGTATCCAAAGGCTGGGTTGATTCTAGTCAAAACTGTCAGACGAAAGCACCTTCACATAAAGAAAAACGCGTTATCATAATACACGTTGGTTCAGAAGACATATTTGTCCCAAAGTGCTTGCTGTTGTCTGCAAAGAATATTAAGGAATCTAGGTTGGATTATCATGAGGATACAAGTGCAAAACTTTTTTAAAACTGGTTTCAAAATGATCTTTTAAAAATTATTCCAAACAACAGTGTTATTTTCATGGATAACGCAAGCTACCACAGCCGTCTGCTACACAAAGCACCAGCTTCATCAAGTTCAAAAACTGAAATCCAGGAATATTTGTTGGAAAATGATATTTATTTTGAATTCAGTTACAAAAAACGCAACTTTTGGAAGTTCTAAATTCATATGCAATTAAAAAACAATATGTATGTGATAATTTGGCTGAACAGGCTGGGCATACTGTCTTACAGCGTCCTCCGTATCACTGTATGTTTAACCCCATATAGCATTTGTGGAACCAAGTAAAATCAAAGATCAGAGCAGAAAATGTTACACCTATTTTAAGTCCCAGTGTTATAAATTTGATAAAAAATGTAATTACTAACATACCAGTGGAGAGCTGGAAAAATTCACTATAGTACATTATAAAAATTGAGGTCTCTTACATTTCCATTCGAAACAACATAAATCCTATTGTAATTAATCTCAATGATGACCTTGATAGTGAAACAGAATTAGATTTAGATATTGAGATTCAAAATGTAATTATGTATAGATAATGCAGTTATAAATTTATTAAAACTTTGCATTTATTTAATTTCTTAATGTAATTTTAAGATTATACTTACCTAAATAAACAATAAATTATAAAGAATTAATTGATTCGTCCGTTACTTTGTGACAGTACATTTTAACTATGTAAAATAAAACAACTTGAACTTTGTTAAATGTCACGTGTATTAAAATATATGGCGTTACGGCCGTTTCGTAGTACAATTACATCTTCAAGACGCTTACAAGATTGAGATAAAACTAACTAAAATTAATAAATAAATACATTGATGGGTAAAAATTCCAGATGGTACGGGTAGGTTACGTTAGGTAGAATTTTTCATTTTTATTAGCAGATACAACGGATTGTTTGTGTATAAACCTTTTTTTTTATAGTACTTTGAAAAGAGTGGAATTTTCTAGGTCTAATTGAGTATTAAGAAGATTTACAGTGTTCTCTTTTCTATGTTTATAAATTTCAATTTTCTCTAATAAATCTAATTTTTTGCCTTTTCTTTCTGTATGTAATATTTCTAAATTTGTTATATCAGGAAATGTATGGTTGGAATCTAGAAAATGATTGGCAAAATTTGAGCTTCTTTTTCCTAGTCTAAAACAAGCTTTATGTTCTTTATATCTAGTTTCGAAGTTGCGTCCCGTCTGCCCCACATAGCACATAGGGAATGAAATCCAGAACTAACCACTTTGGATGCTGCAGAGATATATGCAACTTTAACAAAAGTTAATTCGCGTACGGTATTCAGACTTTTAAAAGGCAAAAAAATCAATATTAGGAATTATGCAGTTACTGAAAAATGCGATTTTTTCGCTATTTTTTTGCCCCTTTTTTCTTTCGATTGTTAAACATGAATCAAAACTGTTTTTTTGGCTGCCTCTTATAGTATTTAAAAAAATAATAATTTAATTGTTTAATTCCATTTTACGACATATTCCTTTAAATTCTGTCATTTGCACGAAAAATATTTAAAAAAATCATACTATGTTAATATTAAAAAAAAAACTTGACAAGTAAGAAAAACCTTAATTTTCAATAAAAAGTAGGTAAAACGTTTACGTCCGAATTCAACTCGAAATTCTAAAAATGTTGACCTGTTACCAGGTTGTAATAGTTTTCTTTATGACATTTTTTTTTAAGGTATGCGAACCTTGCTTCGCTCGACCCACAATTTTGATCAAAAATATTCTCGATATGGAAATCCTAAATATGGAACACGAAAGACCCGAAATTGTTTTGGATTCACAAGCTGATGATCTCAGAGCTTTCGTGTTCCTTATATAGTGGATATTTTTTATGAAGCAATCGTGTGAATATCGTATTTAAATTGAGATTGCAAGATCGGTGGTGAATTGGCAAGTCGGTGTAACTTGGATTGTCTATCGTTCTGCTTTTAATCTTTTTTAATTTATGTTAAGACTAACATTTTATTATTTTTCATGTAGCAAAATAAAATCAAGAAGGTAAAATTAAAGTAAAAAATGTTTTTTTTTTGGAATAACGTTGAAAAATCCCAAAAAAAACTCAAGTTTGTTTTTTATAACCTCAAAATAGGAGGTGTGCAAAATTAAGCAAAAAAATTACATTTTTCATTAATCCGAATAATACCAAAATAATATAACTTTTACTAATTTAAAGGGTTACTGAAAATGTGAGAAAATAACATTTGCTTGTAAAAAATATTTTCATGTTTTGACGAAATTTTATCATTTATTTTCTAAAATGCATACGCCACTGGAATTGATTCCCCTGACCCCACACAACCCGGGGCACTCTAAAAGCGAGCGATGCGTCATTGACAGAAATTTTGGACTTGAAGTATAGTTGAAAACAATTATTACTCCTTGGTATCGACTTTTATTTATATCTGAGAACCTGATTTGAAAATAAAGGCAAAAGCTTCTGTTTGGGACCTATGTTTGTATAACATTTTGATCTTATGTTTTGGCCAAGCAATTTCCCATAAAGCAATAGCTCATGTTTCTTAAATCATCTTATACGTAAACATACAAAGTGTCCCTAAAGGGTCTGTACAACGCTTTACCAAATACAGTTCAACCAAAAATAAGTTGATTTAACTAAAATTGTCTTAGTCAAAAGTTGATAATAACCGAGATACAGGGCGATAAAGTTTTAAAAATAAATCACACTTTTCTTAATATCTCTTGATCACTATTAGCTAATATCACGAAATTTTGTTTCTGGGGGTTTTTGGGGATGAAAAATTCAAATTTATTGACAATTTAGTTGTATCTCCTAGAGGGCGCTACAAGCGGTCTTAGGAATGCCCTTAAATCGCTATAACATTTTTGTGCCACTGTGTATATCAGTTTTGGCTAAAAAAATCTATTTTCCGCTCCTTTCCGTCTAAAAAAAAATATACCTAGGAGCAACCATTTTCGAAAAAAACGCCTCTAAAGCTGGTACAAATTGTAAAACTGGTAAAAATTTAATTGTCACATTGATTTGAAAACTTTTGGTAGATTTATTATTTTTTAAGAGTTTAACAAAAAGTTATAAAATATTAAATAAAAGTAATAAATATGATAACCAAAGTATACCACATAAAAACGAAAACAATTTAATCGCAATTTTAAATTTCCTATAATTCAACATTTTTACTAAGGAAAATTTGTGGACAAAAAGGAGGTTGAAAATAATTACCATATTAAAAAATCTAACTCTCCTTTGCAAAATTTCTTACCCATTTAAATAAAATCGTATGCAAATTTATATCCATTTTAACAGTTTTACAGTTTGTGCCAGCATTAGATGCGTTTTTGTTTCGAAAACTGTTGCTTTTAGGGATATCAATAAAGTGTACCTTTTTTAGGCAGCAAAGAGTGCAAAATAGATTTTTCTAGCCGAAACTAATATACACAGTGGCACAAAAAGTTATAGCGATTTAAGGGCATTCCTATGGCCGCTTGTAGCGCCCTCTGGGAGATACAAGTAAATCGTCAATAAATTTGAATTTCTCATTCCCAAAAACCCCCAGAAATTAAATTTCGTGATATTAGCTAAAAGTGATCAAGAGATATTAAGAAAAGTGTGATTTATTTTTAAAACTTTATCGCCCTGTATCTCGGTTATTACCAACTTTTGGACTAAGACAATTTTGGTTAAATCGACTTATTTTTGGTTGTACTGTATCTGGTAGAGCGTTGTACAGACCCTTTAGGGACACCCTGTATAATGTAGTTTTTTATAGTTTTTACTGAGGCAGCCAACATTTTAATAAATTTCATTTTTTTATAGATTATATTATAATTTATGTCATTTTGGACATATGATATTTTTGAAAAATGTTGTTTTTGACAGATGCCATTATTAACAGATATCCGTTTGGACAGATAGTATTTTAGATAATTTTTAACAGATGTAATTATATCAGTTATAATCTGTAAAGAATGTCATTATTATAAGATGTTAACACTTACTATAGTACCAACCAAAAAAATGTAATATTACTTAACTTTATTGGAAGGTAATAATTTTTAAATTACAATTCTTGTCACAATAAAGCTTGACGTGACCGCGTTTTTTTCAAAACGTCTGCCTACAACCAGAGTTCTTTTAAGCTCATAATCATATTTAGAGGTTTCCAAATACGCGTTTTATATT
Organism: Listronotus oregonensis; assembly: GCA_019359885.1. Classification (NCBI taxonomy): domain Eukaryota; kingdom Metazoa; phylum Arthropoda; class Insecta; order Coleoptera; family Curculionidae; genus Listronotus; species Listronotus oregonensis. The sequence continues at coordinate 11,389 of JAHBCN010024022.1, read as the reverse complement.
ACAACCTAGACGCAGATTTTTTCTTTGCCTTGAAACCCCGGCTTTCATTCATAGATATTAATTTTTACGCCGAGTTTCCTGCTTAGCCAACCCGAGTCGTTGCACATATCTTATGCAGAATACCGCAGTGAAATTTTCTATTTTATTATGCATTTCCGTAAGGTAAAAGGGCAAAAATGTCTCCGGGATTTTCAAAATGTGTTAGTAAGGATGAGTGCTTTCCAGTTTTTCGCAAGTATTAAAGTCGAACGAGATTTGTTTTTAAACTAAAATGTAATTTTTTGTTGGGGTTTTGGGAGAATCACATTTACAGCTTCTTAAATTTAAAACTTACTATTATGATGTCAAAACGTATGTACATATAAATGTAACTCGTCAGTCAGCAAACAGTCCCTAATAAATTTGGAAAAGAAGTAAGCAACGGGTGTTTGGAAAAAATATTTGGTGGTCAATAATCCATGGGTACCTAATCTGTCCTGTTAGTACAGTAAACGAAGGTATGAACCTAAAAATCAGGTTGGGCCGTCACAATTTTTTTTAATTTGCAGGTATTAATGTATACAATAACCTCTAAAAATATCATATACAAAAAAATGTCCGCAAGGGCCTGAAAATGGCCCTCAAGGCCCTGGAAATCGGTTTTTTCAACTAATTTGGTCGATATCTCCAGAAATATGACACTTACGCAATTCGTGTTTGGACGAAAATGAGCATTCTATTAGCTGGAAAAATGATTCCTATTACTTTTGTCAAAAATTTAATAGTTTTTGCAATAATCGGCCATAAATGCGCCGAGTATTTTTTGCACCTGCCCCGTATCTCGAAAGGTGCTTTAGGCTACTTACACTTCCAAACGGACGCACTAATTTTTAAATAACTCACGTAAAAATGCATATTTTTGCATGATTTAAAGTTTACATGAAAGAAGGAACGTGTAGCAATAATATCTTGTTACTGTTTCCTTTTTTTGTTTCTTTAGAATATTAAAAACTCGGGCCAAAGTTAGTTTTTGCTCGATATTTTGACCCTCCTATTAATCTGTTTATACTTTTTTTATAAAAAGTAATTTTACCGAATTCTTTTGGATTATGGAGCTATGGAAGGTATTGAATACATTCCGCAAAAGTCAATACATGTATTTGTGTATTTTTATAAACAACGTGTTTTTCTTAGGGCGGTTTTTTTTTTAATTTCCGGAGTTTTTGAAAATGCTTGGGTTTATCGGGAATTAATAAATATTCAAGGACCATAAACAATCTTTGTAAATAGGATTGTAGATTTTGAAAGCATACATTTATTAATCAAGAAGATGTAAAAAGTGTAAAAAAAGCTCGCCTTACTTTTTATTTTAGTTTTGTTACAAAACGTCTTTAGAGAAAAACGGGGCATTATTTAAGTTTTTCCAGTTTTCATTTTTGGAGCACAAGGTAAGTTTTCATTTTTGTTATTCCAAGTTCAATAAATATTATTAATTGACTGTAGGAAAGTCTAATTTTTGTTGCCTTTTATTTTTGTGGCGGAAATATGAAAGTCAAAGTAAATTCTGGTACGATGGAATGTTCTAATTTTAACGAAGATCTGAGTAAAAACGTTGTGATGGTAACACGTGGATTAGCATCTTTAATAGATGTAAGCAAGTTGAGAAAGGTCAACCACCATGTGTTTCTACAGAAGGAATCCTCTCTGGAAATGCATAGGAAGTGTAGGCTGAAGTACTCCCCAATGAATAATGGCATGCTAAATTATCCAAACAGTCACTTTGTTTAAGAATCAACAAAAAGATTTGACCTTCTCCAACGCCCCAAGAAAAAAAAAGAACAAGCTAACAGAGCCTAGTCTTTGATTTTTGTTCCAATTGTCTGTTCTGTGAACTACCAGCTAATATAATAATAAAATGATAAATAAATGATCTTTGGGTACCTTTGGGTAGCAAAAATGAACCGTCACCTTGTGCTCCAAAAAAGAAAACTGGAAAAATTTAAATATTGCCACGTTTTTCTCTAAAGGCGTTTTTTTGAAAACAAAAATAAAAAGTAAGGCAATTTTTTTTTACTTTTTACACTTTCTTCTTGATTAATAAAAGTATGCATTCAAAATTTACAATCCTATTTACATAGATTGTTTGTAAATAAAAGAGCAGAAAGTATTGAAGCCAATGTGGATGCACGCGGTAAGCGCACGGAATAAAATAATAAATAACTCAATTATTTAGAGAAAATTTAAAGGCAGAATTTTTTTGTCGTGCACTTATTAAAGTACTTTATGTAAATATATTGGGAAAAAGGTCTGAATGTGATCTTTAATACAATTGTAAAGCTCAAAAAATTTGAGCACGAAGAGAAAATAATGTCGAGTTTTTATTGGGACAAGAATTTCCTCGATTTTCCGGAAAACTAAAAAATTTGAAAAAAAGAAGAGTGCTATCGAGAAGGGGACAATCTAAGCTTTTGAATGGTGTGCATTGTTAGCCGATATGGTCCTTGAATATATATTAATTAGCGATAAACCCGAGCATTTTTAAAAACTCCGGAAATCTAAAAGAACCGCCCTAAGAAAAACACGTTGTTTATGAAAATACACAAAAAATATTTATTGAGTCTTTCGAAATGTATTCAACACCTTCCAAAGCCCCATTAGATATACACATTTAAAGCTACCTTCCTCAGATTACTTAAAAAATATTCTTAAACCAATAAACTATCACATTACGTAAATATGGCTTTTGGAAACTTTGCTCTAAGTTTGGTCATCAAAACCACTTGTAATCTAAGAAAGCGCAATTCTAAGAAGACCAAACATGCCAAATTTTAAATTATTAAACAACAGATGGACGCAAGAGTAATCCTAATCATTTAGATTTATCACAAAACCTTTTTACGACGAAACTTACTTTAACAGCTAATAAAAAAAAAAAAAAAAGGAATAAGGAAAACATTTATGAGTCTGTGAACATGCAAATAACAAACATTACATCTTAATACAAACATCTTAAAAATTTCACTTGCCAACAAAGTATTTTTCTTTGCTTAACACGACAACCAACAGGTTATTTAAATTCTAGATTCGTATCTTCCAAAAATAAAGCCTTGTCTACAATAAAAAATAATTCATTGGCTTCATGATTCTTTGTCAAGTGAAATTGCACGGTAATTATTTAAAAATTAGAACTCGTCTTTAAAAATCTTAATAAAATAATATCAAATAAAGGTTTTTAAAAGATATAACCATAGAAACTTAATGTTTTTTTAACCGAAAAGCTTTAATCAGTATTTTAAAAAACAAGGTACCCACCAGAACATTTTTATTTAAGTATTTATTTAAAATATTAGTTCCTCTTTAGGTGTTTGTAAAAACCGTTGTTAAAAACTTAATAATTAAGTTCTGGGAAATTATTTGTCCTTTGCAAAACTACATTAGTATTGATGAGATCCACATTTGCCGCTTAAACGACATCTCAAAATCTTGGTCAAATTCTAGCGCATATAAGAAAATTATCAACAAAATCTTTAAATATTTACAATAATCATATTTGTTTTTATGTTTATCACAGCTCACAAAGGCTTAAATGATGGTTAAGTACTAGGTATATACTGTGGGTGCCGGATTTTTAGATGTTTAGTTCATTTTATCACAACGTTCTGTCAGAGCTGTCCAAGCACCGAAACATGCAGATATTGCATGTCACGGCATCTTTTACACAATGCGGTAGAGTCACCACGCACTTTATATAAATAAAACTAATATCTCTAAACTACCCCTATTATCCTCCTTCCGAAACGGTAAGA
>JAHBCN010024021.1:0-12412 GCA_019359885.1 Listronotus oregonensis | reverse complement strand
TGCCCAGGGCTTTGTGTTAAGGTTATTTTGCGGTTTAATAACAAAGCAGGTGGTAAAGTTTAACGGTATGATTTTAAGAAATGCAGTACATTCCCTAATCAATCCTGTTACTGAAAATATGATGAATAGGGTGGAGCGAAAAAAATCAAAATTTCGAAAATTTACTTTAGTAATTAGCATTATATGCTAAAAGTTGCCTATATAGTAGTAGATATTTAGTTTTTTTTATTTTTTTTACCTTGAAATTATACTCCGCCGTGACCTTAAAATTTGTTTTTTTTAGATTTTTTTATAAGATTGCACTATGCACTAATAGTTGCTCAGATCCCAAATAGAGCTTTCCAGGTTTTTTTGGAACTTTGTGAACATTCCTTCTTTTCCCGCAATGACGAAATATAGCATATGTAGTTTTATATTTTAAGACGATATCTAAGACCAATATGCAGCTCTCAGCTGTTTTCACCCAGAACACACCACGTGAAGGTGGCTGCATTTCGTGTTCTACCACCCTTCTCCGCCCTCCAACCACCTTTTTTTTAAACCCAAATTTTTATAGTTACCCGTTATTTACAATAACAAAAAATTTTAATATACCTTATTATTTCGCCTTATAATACCGTTTAGTTTCAAATATTGGCATTATTTTGCGATCTTTAAGACGTGATCTTATAAATCCATCTCTAGCACTAACACCACAAACACTTAAAGAAGCTTCAGAGACAACTTTAACACACCTTTTAACGGCTTAAGTATGACAAGATAAATCAAAAAGCAATTAAGGCTAAAGTGAGTTTTCACTAATTGCGTTTTTCAGTTCTTCGTCACTTAAATAAAGGGTTAATGTTGGCTCAGTAATAACTTGCTCTTTCCAGAAGATAAGTTCAGTATAGACCATTGCCAAAAAAAAAAATATATTAGGAATCTCAAACTTTATTATTATATTTTCTCCCGCCGGCTTCTTTGCTCTAATAGATAATATACGGCGTATACCTAACTTTCGAATATGTCGCCTCTCATCAGCTATCATTGCAACCAATAAACTTTCTTGGGAGCGAAAAATACATTTCTTTGTATGGTTTTGTTAACAATTTGTCTCAGATCTGTTTTCAAATATCGGCTCAAATGTATTCGTATAGTTCTCCATAAATTTAAAGGCGCATTTTTTATTTTGTGCTTGGTTTTAATGCTAAACCGCATTGGGGCATATACCTTAATAATGAAAGTAGCAATTTCTAACAGATTTGCTGATGGAGCGAAAGTACTTACATAGAGCCTTAAAATTCTGTTGGCGGTGGTAAGCAATCATGCATGTGATAATTTACGAGGATTCTTGGAAGCAAGACTGTCAGAAAATTTACCAGTACTTACAGCGTTGCTTATGTCAAAGAGACATTTTTGATCGGTACTTAGTTGTTCTCTGTCTACTTCAGGAAGTTCACATTCAATGGGTTTATAATTTATGACAGGTAACTGGTCACAAATTGCTAAGATTTTTCCGATGACTCCCGAGAATCCCCTAGGACCAGATGTACATAGTTCCATCTAACTTAATCAAATGCCTTAGAGTTTGGAGGAAGTTTGTTTAAATGTAATTGGCAGACAATCCAATGCAAATGTCTACTGAATTCTTTGTCTAAAAGACAGATGACACCACCAAGGTTACCTGTATTTATGACAGTTTCGTCGCAACCAATTGCTAGTATATTGGACCTATTAATATTAGACTCGGTTAAAAAAATAATCAAATCGCATTCTTAATGCTTTCAGCTGAGCCAGTTAATGGCGAAACATGTCCTAGATAACCTGATACCGGTTCGTAAATAATTGAAACATGTTCTTCTGTAACTATTGTTCGTTTAATATTACCATCGTCTGCTTGAACCATCGTTTTATCGTTTTTCCCATCGAAGTACAGGCCTTTTACTGTTAAATAAACATTTTCCATTTCTTTTAAATCTAATTGCATCTTTTTCCTTTTGCGCCTTACTTTGCTTCTATCAATAATTATTGCAGCCTCCGTACTCTCCGTAGTGCAAACTTCTCTGTTTCTATTTTAAACCATGCAGTAATGCTGAAGCAAGTGCTGCGGCTGGCCGGTCTGCATTTCCATACCTATCACATGTTCTTGCAAATGTTGACAGGTTGATTCTTGTTTGCGATGTTGACGATGTGGGTTGAATATCTTCACACTCTTTACCCAAATTGGAAACTTCTGTGTTTTCCTTAGGCATTTTTTTTAAATTAATTTTTTCTCCTGCATAGTTTTCTGTGATTTTCGTAATTTTTTTTGTTAAGCATTTTATTTGTTATTCGGTCAAGGGATCCTATAACCATGACTCGTGTAGTTCGTTGATCTAAAATAAATGACCTTTTTTAAAGGCGGTCTTTGGTAATATTCCACACACATTCTTCAAAGGACTTGCATTTACAATATGCTGTCTCAAACAAATAAGAAGCATTTTGCCTAAAAGATGCCACTTTATTTTTTAAACTTTATGTTTTCTTGCGAGCCTGTGAATGGGACTTAAGAATATTATTCCATTTTCCGAGCTCTCTTTTTATTTGATTGGTTATTGTAACATGATAAGAGGAAAAGAGGCTTTTTTCCATATTTCCTCCAACGTCGTCGCAATTTCGTCATAGATTTCACCAACCTTTGGTTTGTTTGTATAAAAAGGATATCAAAACACATTTTTCGTTGTAAATATAAAAAATTGGATCTTTTTAGTGTTTAAAAGTCATGAAATGGCCACTGTTTTAACGAAATTTGGCCCGCATTTTTTTTTATTGGTACCGCGGCGGGCGGCGGGATATAAAAAAAATGTTATAAACAAATTTAAAAAAAATTTAAGTTATTCACTAAAGTAAATGCAACTTTTAGTAAATAGTGCTAATTATTTTTTTGTTTTTTATTTTTTGGGGTCGCGGCGGGGAATGAAAATTTTTTTCAAAAATTTTGAAAAAATTTACAGGTCATCTACTATAGCAAAGGCAACTTTTGGTAAATAGTTTTAATCGAATTGAAAAAAAAAATTCGCTTCACCCTAATGATGAATCTTGGTCCCAATCCGGTAACAAACCTAGTTTTGAAATAAATAATAATGAGAATAAAGCATGTATAACTGCTAGTTTAGTAGATGAAGAGAAGAGATTAACCCTCCTCCTCTGTCACTGAAGGAAGGAAGAATTGACCTGTCAGCGTAAGATTTTCTCTTGGATAGAAAAAATAAAAAAGTAAAAAATATGGTCATAATTTTAAGGTGAAAAGCAATATCTGAAAAACATCTCCTATATAAGTGATGCATTTTAAGATAAAGTTGTAAATTAAGTTATGTTTTGTAAGTGACTATGTTTAATTATAGAATTATGTTTTAAAAAATTAAGGACTATTTCTTAAAAAAGTATTTTATAACAAATATCCGATTTGCCTAAAATTGTGTCTATTGTCCAATTATTTCATGGTCACATTTAATTACGTGCTTTGACGATGAACATCATACGATATTTCTTTTGTGTATTTATGAGACCCATAGGTTTCTAGACAATCGCTCCATGTTAAATTTCTATTGGTACCATAAAATCTAATTAATAACGTTCTATTGTTCCTTTATTGGTGTTTTGGTTTAGTAAATAGTCTTCATACTGCATTTGATTGCCTTTTTGCAGTTTTAATATTGGAATATATAAAAACCCTTATCATGTTAATAGTGGGGTATTCTATATAACGGTACAGAACAGATAAGTGGTTTTGTGCAACGTCGCAGTAAATGTCCGGCATGAAATGAGTTTTTTGTTTAGAAAGGTTTAAAGTTTAAAATAAGTACAGGTACAAATAAAAAAACAAGTTTAGGCAAGTATGTAAATAAATTGTTTAACCACCACGTTGTATGTAATAATCTTGTAAATGACCAGCATGCAACTAATTTATTACCATCCAAAATAATGCTCCGCTAGGTAATCTTCTCGTTAACGTCGTGGATTATATTTTCTTGTGATTAAAAAAAAATATTATTATTATTTATAATAACAAGAAACTATAAGCTTAAAAATTATTTTAAAGATTATTAAAAAGTTATTAAATGTTAAATCTCTAATATAATTGCGAAAACCCAAATCACCTAATTACAAGATGCTAGGATTTGGAATTTGAAAGCAAAATCTAATAATTGGATTACCAAAAAGGAAAAAACAAAGTTATAATATGTATTTCTGTTCAAGCACTTTTAATCCACCTTTTATAATGGTTAAGTATATAAATTTATTTATGATGTTGTTTAGGTACATATATTGATTTTTATCATTTTTTTATTTTGGGACAGTCCACAAGGGGTAAGGCATAAGTACTAACGTATCGTGTGTGTCTAAAGTGTAGTAATAAGGAGTTTATTCACAAGATATTTAAATATTTGGAGATTTGGGGGACAAGGAAAAACTTCTGCGGGTAGCAGGTTTCATAGTCTGGACACTCTGGGAATGAAGGAACGAACAAAGTGGGAAGTTCCCATATTGTTGTTGTTATAGCTCTTAGGTTGGACTGTAAAAGGTTGCATAAAAGTGGCACTACGTGTTGGTCTGTTGGGAGCTGCCAAAGGAGCAATTATACTGGCCAAATCTTCGGAGCAGACGGCGTGGAAAAACCTATAAAAGAGGGACAAATCCCCTACAGCCTGTCGAATGGCAAGAAAAGGAAGCTTTTTTGTAAGTGTGGAATCATTAATAGGACGAACGGCTCTTCTCTGGATGGAGTCAAGATTGCTAAGAGTTGTAGGAGACGCGATTCCCCAGACGTGAAAACAATATTCTAAAAAATATCTGATCTGGGAGACATACAGAGTATACAGGTAAGAAAAAGAGAAATACTTTCTTGCTCAAAAAAGAAACCAAGCTTTTTTGAAGCCGCTGAGGCTATGGGTGTAATGTGTTTGTGCCAGTTAAAATAACACCTACAAGATTAAACGATTCTAAGTTCTGCAGAACTTGGCCGCTTATATGTAACGAATGAGCATTGGCCGACTTGTTTCGCGATAGCGAACATGACTGTGTTTTGGAGACATTAAACTGGCAAGATTTTTGGCGCACAATCCAAGATTACTTTAAGGTCTTGTAAAAGAGATATCTGCATTGACCTGCACTTGTTTTCCAAATCAGAATTACAGGGTGGCTTAAGAACTATTAAAATAATAATGAGGGTAATAAAAAAAATACTAATTTTTTTAAATAAATTTTGAGCTAACTTAAACCCCATAGTCGACATAGTTCATAGTGTTTTATTTAATATGGAAAGAAAGTTTAATTTTATACGTTTTTAAATGTTAATATTGATTACGATGTCACCGCTTTAACAAAAGTGTTAGGCAAACAATAATTATTAGGTAAAAAATAAAAAGAAAATATTACTAGAAAATTTGGCCCACTTCATATTAACGACTTGTGCTCCTCGGTTCCACACTGGATGCTGGACAGGGTGATTTACACTTAGTGTTGATCCGGGCCGACAAAGTTGTTCTGGGATTTTCTAAACTAGAAATTGGGGATTCTATAGACACTAGAAAGGTTAAAAATATAATTATACGGGAATACGGGTTACGGGTCCCCTTAATTTAAAACCCTTACTAAAAACCCTTTTTTCTCTGAGTACTTTTAGCAGTTGCAATTCCCCTTGGCTACATGTTTGTCAATTAAGTAATGAGTTCAATGATTATAATAAATACAAGGCTCTCGTTCGTGGTTAGGATCTTTTTATAATGTATAAATTTTTAGATCTAAATAAAGCTAAGTTCCTTTTTTAATATACCTAGTATGTGTTTTTCACCACCTACTTTATCTGTATTACACATTGTGGGTATGTAGGGACCAGAATATCTTATTCTCTATAGCCATGGTTCGAACACAAAGAAGGTATTAATGTTCCACATGGAAGAAGGTAGCTTTTATCAAGGAGGTTCCGCTAGGTAAATCATTTAAGTCTCTCAGTATCTTTCTGTTGTGGCTACTATAAAACATCTTAGGAGCGAAACCCCGATGGAAAGTTAAACAATGGCAAATATTGGGCAATTTTACTTTTTTCCCATGTTATCACCAGGTGTAAGGATTTTTGCATGAGTCTTCAACAGAGAATAGTCAAAGCGGCATTGCTATTATAGAGATGTACTACTAAATTTGACTGTTAAAGTTACTGCTTTTAAGATAAGAAGCAAGGATAATCACTTAACATAAAGCAAGTATTGCTTGTACTTTGCTAAGTAACATTTAAAAAAACCAGTAAATATGTTTTTTAAGGGCCCGGTGTCGTTTAGCTCCATTTGATTTAAAAAAAATAAATATTACAGATAAAAAGAACACATTTTGTTTAGTAGATTTCAGTAAGAAAAAATAAAAAAAAATGCATTTTTGCCGAGAAAAATGAAATTAAGTCAAAAAACCACTATGTTTAAAGGTTAAGTAAAAGGCCAGAATTTGCGACCTTGTCGGTTAAAAAAAAGAATTTAAATTTAGCTTTAAGGTATTGGGAGTAAATGAAAGTACACAAATTAAAAAAAAAAATTATAGGGTTATTATGTGGAAGTGAGGTCCACCCTATTATTCAAGGAAATAATCGTAAACAAAACGACATCGTATTATCTCTTTTTGTAGGTATTCTTTCTCACTTTTTTCATGTTAGTCGGTCATATTAATTTGGCATATTTTATATGGGAAATAAAGAAATTATTTTATATTGTGATAATGTGAGTGAAAAATTAATTTTCTCAGACCCTATGTGTTTAATTTTGGTGTGACAAATAAGTGAAAAAAAATATATATATCAAAATATTGCTGTTTCAAATGGAGCTGAAGTTCACCGAAGCCATATTTTACCTTAATAAAAAAAATTTTCTTTAAATGTCAATAGGGGTTTATTATCCCTTAAGGCTTTTGTGCAATAAACGTAAAGAACTGAGGAAATCCTCGGGGAAAAAACTGAGCAGGCAAGGTCGGCGGCCTGAACAGTCCGGAGAACAAAGGCGTCCTCAGACTAAAAAATAAAAGAATAATTATGCCAAACTAACAAACAGGAAATTTAGTAAATATTTATATAATTTAAAGTAATCAAAAGTCAAAGAACAATTATATACTTTGCGTCTGTACAATTTAGAATAAAAATAAAATAAAAATATTTGAATGATCACATAACTCTAAAAGAAATAATATTTAACCCTATATACAGGCTGTCGCAAGCGTTAAAAATTTCAATAAAGCTACTTTTCATACAATAGGTTTTGTAATATTTGCAAGTTTATGCTGGGTTCTGTTATAAATTTTAATAAGATCAATAATTAAAATGTACTCATTTCGACATAGCTCACAACGCTCGATATGATGTTACCAGTACAATTTCATTTTGAAATTCTTAAAGCGTATGGATTTTTTTACTAGTATCTTTAAAAATCTAATAATGTAGTTAGTCGGAACTCTAAAAGCTAAAGTTAACAATTTTAATTATATAGTTAAAAACTTTTACTTAATCATGATTGTTACATCAACTAAATTGTTTTGATCATAAGAAATGAATTTTAGTTTCTGTCAAATGGAGTGCAATATAGCACTTTTTCCACCATTAACTGAATTGTTAGAAAAATTGTCAAAGTTACAAAACAAAAACTAACTGTACATTAACATTTTTACTTTAAATAATATTTTATAATTATCAGTTTTATTTTAAGTTTAAATAAATTTAAGAGATAAACGTTTGGCGGTTAAATCTGAATAAATGAGAATTTGTTAAAGAGTTAAATAGAAAAGTAAAGGTCAGTATTTTTTGTTTTTGTTTTTGGCCAAATTGTCTTTTACAAACATTTAAAAGTTTAAATTTAAAAAAAACTAATACCAATGTTTTACAGAAAGCTATTTTAAATTTGTAGTTGCGTAACAAATTTAAAATAGCTTTCTTTAAAACATTGGCATCCGTTTTTTTATACTTAAACTTTTAAATGTTTGAAAAAGAAAATTTGGACAAAAACAAAAAAAAAATATTGACCTCTACTTTTCTATTTAACTCTTTAACAAACTCTCATTTGTTCAGATTTAACCGACAATAATGTTTATGAAAATTGCAAATTTGTATAACTCCTATTTTATAATATAACTTTATAATAGTAAGGTCCAGTGCATTTCTTACTTAACAAATATTATAAGTGGAATAATAATAACATATGTATCCAGATATAATTTATGGAAATGCAGTATATGTCGAATGTTTTGTAATAAAACAAGAAATACCACTATAATTATACACAATATAATAATATAGATCCATCATGAAGACATCCGTAATTAAACAATAGCTGCCAGCTGTCAACTTTTTTATGAAAAACGAGATAGAAATAGCAAATAAATGCAAAAAACAATAATGTATTAAATATATCGTTTTTGCTATAATTACCTGAGTAGTAAAATTAAATGCAAAAATAATTTGATATAAAATTCGCATATTACTTATAATACAAATTTATACTATATTAGGCAGAACCAGAACTAGTAGTTTGTAGTAGTTAGGTAGTGTTTTAGAAACTAAAGGTATCCACACATATTTTGAAAAGCATAAAAGGAAAAACTGCAGAGGCTTGGCCTTAGCGATTTCCGAAATATAAGTGTGAGAACGCCGCAGTTTTATTGGACTGTGCAAACCGTTAAATTAAGAATTGAAAATCCTGTGCAGCTCAAAACTATAAAGGCCAACCGGAATGTGTATGTCTATTTTTCACAGCTCGTCCAGCTCTTTATAGGCCTTGTAATAGTTAAAAAAAAATGTGCGCATGCCCCAACTTTCGCGATATTTTTGGGACACTTAATTTAGAAATGTATGAGCAGTGCATATGTTTATAAAAAAATTACCAATAAAAAAATATATATTATTTTTTTTATAAACAGTTCAATTTAAATTATTGTGCATACATAATAAAATAAAAATACAAATATTTTAATTAAAATATATACCTAGTGTTATCTTATAGAAAGAAGCTACAAAACGTTGTTCTTAGGAAGTATGTCGCAGTGATACGCGTGGTAAATCAAGAGAATTTATATTATTTTATTACTTTTTCAATGCCATGTTATAAATATCGCCGATAATTGATTAAAATAAGTAAGTGAAAGCACTTAAAAATTGTCCCAAATGTGCTAAATGCGATTTGTGGGTAAAGCGGTGTGGACAAGGTGATGGTCGATTTCATGGAATTGATAATGTTAATAGAGACATATATTTGTTTACTTTATTTTGAAGGAGAATGTCGTCCAACAACCAAATATCCAGACTCTGTCAATTATGTAAAAAACTAGTTATAGGGTAATATATTTAATTAATTAAAAATACAATACCTCGCGCCATAACCTCAAATAATAAAGTCTTTCGTAGGTAAAAGTCACTAGAAACTCCATGAGAATTATTTTTTTCAGCAGTTATTTTTTTATGTTATTTCACTGATACTAGATGTGATAATGCTTGTTACCCAGCCATATTTATAAAAAGTTCCTAAAACTTTTATTTTGTCGCCTTTTAACATGGCGTACGCGATTGCGCTGAGCATACCCTGAAAATACCTATTTATTAATCAGCATTGTGACGAACAGGTCTTGCGGAATTTTTAAGAGTTTATTGCTATTTACACATCTAAATTTAGCAAAAAGTAAATTTTATTACGATAGAATAAAAAAGATGGAAAAAATAATAAAATCTTTTGAATAGCCATTCGGTCACCGAGTTACGAAATGTCTACCGCAACAATTACAAAAAAAAAACTGATCTGAACTAAAGGATTTTCTGAGGCTTGTAGAGCCCGCTGTATTTGGAAAATCCCTAACGCCAAGCCAGCGTAATTTTTCCCCTAAGGAATTTTGGAACATGTGTGGGTACCTTAAGTAAGGGGTGAGGACAGGCAAATAAAACCACTATTGTATATTTTCCCTACGTTTTGCGGCTGGATTGGCGCTTTACCAAGAAGCTATAATAGAAAAACACACATTAAACTTTGTGTAATACGATCCTAATATTAACATTTAGCAACATTTAAACAGCCCACTTCTCTAACTACTTGTTCCTAAGTTTTTTAAAATAAAAAGTTTAATGAATCTCTGGCATTGTCGCGATAATAGACACCAGCCATATATTTTTTAAATTTTGTTGCAGCAAGGGTTGATTAATTTAGATGTTAGGAACGTATGTGTGGTTAATCTCTATTTTGTATGTTTTTGATTTATATTTATATATATATGTATATATAATACTCATATACAGTGTAAGTCTGTAAAGTGAGGCCCCCCGTTTATTGCTTTCACTATTTAAATTGGAAAAATATGTTTTATACAAAAATATTTTAGTTTTTGCTGCTTTATATTTCGCGAACAGGGTGTATTAAAAAGTCCGTACAAGGACAAAGTTTATTTTTTGACTCCCCATACTTTTTGTTTTCTATATCAAATTCCAGATATTTTTTATCTGGTATATCATATCCCTATATTCAATTGCTTAGGAGATATTCGGGGGTTATTCCACAAGTGCTTAAAAATTACCGATAATTTTCATGAAAGCTTGTTTTTTTTATAATTCCACGAGTTCGAACAACAGGTGGAATATGTATAACAAGCTTGAATGAAAATTATCTGGTAAATTTTTATGAACGGCCGGTATTTAGGGAGAATATTTTTAGAACGGAGAAATATGGGAGTATTATACAATTAAAATGTTTTTTTTTTGTCATACAATATTCAATTTTATGCAACATAACTAAAGCTATAACTGAAATCGTTTTTTTTTTTTTAAATTATTTTATCTATTTCTTCATCTGTACATGACCAAAATCGACTCATTTTGACTGATTTTGACGTTTTTAATTAACAATACAAACAACAGGGTTTGATTGTTTTGTGTTTGTAAGTAAGTGGAAATACCACGTTGTTTAGGCAACGTAAATTTCCCCAATTTTATTTTTACGTGTCTAAGGGAAAATTTAACATAAGTAAATAATCGCATTTAAATACAAATTTGGAGTAGTGGAGTAAAATTTGGAAGAAAAGTCCTTAGTTATCAGAAAAAAAACCGTGGGAGAACCAAACCAGAGTTGTGGGATTCTTTAATAAGGTAATCGTGTACAAAATCACTTTTACGACATTTTGTAGTGTGCGAGGCTTTTATTTCGAAAACCCAAAAAAACGTTTTCAATAAAACACGTATTTTAACTTCTCCACTGCTCTATCTTTAATAATATTCATGCTATCAAAGTTAAATTTTTTTGTTAAAAATAGACACAATAGCCTTAAAAAACGTCCATTTGAAGCTGATTTTTTTTAAATTTTTAAAATAGTACGAAACTCAAAATTTTATTTTAGTAGCGTCATTTTGGCAATCGAGAAAAAAAATTTATTATTGAAAATTTATAAAAATGCTGCTACAAATTGTATAATGTTTAAAAATTTTAAAACAAAATTTTTAGATTCTTTTTATATTAGTCAGTGATATTTTTAACGGCGAAAGTAATATTTTTGCGCGCTTGGCTTGGGCCGGCCGACTCAAAAATCTTACGGTCCGGTGGGAAGTGTAGTAGGTAGTAAAAATTTATCAACAGGTTTAAACGCAGATCTAAGGGCTTTAATTGTTTTAAAAAAAGAAAAAAAAATTTAAAAATCCCAAAAAAGGTGGGTAGATTTTTAAACTCATACAAAAATATCAATCATTGTTTATTAATTACCCACCATTTAGTAGGTTTATTAAACTTTTTTATTGGTTGCCTGTGAAAACCACCCCCGGGATTTGTTATTTTGTTTGAATATACATTCAAAACTTCATTATTTTAAACATTTTTAGCAAAAAAAATTGCTGATGCTTTATGTTTTTAATTAAATTTGAGAAATATAGTACATACATAAAATATAAACTAGGGCTTCGTTAAACGTCTTTTAAACAAGGAATATATAATTCTTTTTTCCATATAAATAGATGATACGATGCTATTCTTTGACATGTCTGAATGCTGCTTGAATAAGCAATGTTGCCAGACTTTTTGTAATAATTTGTTATTATTGAAGGTTGTTTTTATATAAAAAACTAACCAGAACTAACAAACAACACTTTCAAACTATAATCTGGTTCTGGTTAGTTCGTTTGGTTTTCCTCGTTAAATGGTATTTTTTTATTATAAATGCTCCGTTCTGGTCGGTCATGATTAGTGCTGGTTAGTTAAAGCGGCTTTTTATTTTCCCTAATTAAGTTTGTATGGCTTGAAATTCAAATATTTTTGATTTAATGAAAATTATCCTTATGGTAACGGCAAGTTTGTTATTATAAATTAATAATATTTCCGTTTAGTAACACTGTAAACGTCTTGAAACGATGCATGAATTTATTACATTTAAATCGTAAATAGTTAAAATAAAATGTAAA
>JAHBCN010024020.1:0-12266 GCA_019359885.1 Listronotus oregonensis | reverse complement strand
CCAAAGTTATGACAGAACTAATGATATTGACAACTTATTTATTTATACTGTAACTAAGTGGCTCTTACCTGTGAAAGTACACCTATGATATATTGAAACTGGTACTTTCATTAGATTGTGACATTATTAGGAATTTTCACATTTATACTTATATATGACGTACTTCTAATAATACTTTTTTGGAAAATGCAAAAAATATTGGTGAGATTAAAATGTATTTTAAATACACTTTGTGTGTAATTAAATGGGTCACTTTATTATCTGATTATAAACTTTACTATTACTATAGCATATAATAGTATCTGTTCTTAATGTCGATATTACTTAGTCAACTTCATGCTAAATACGTAATGCTTATCTTACTGTTTGTCCCAAAAAATAATACCTTAATGTATCTTTTATATTTCAAAGTAAAATTGGTGGTTATTTTAAAATAATAATAAGACAGCAAAAATAATGGATAAGTCTGTTTATTAATTTTCGTATATTGCAAACCAGTTAAAAAAGCTTCTCTCCATATTACATTGCGTGTATAAGCTAGCACAGTCCACTCCATATTCTCCAGCTGATTGCGCATCTGCATACGCTATGTCCAGCGCTGGGTCTGGGCCAACCTTATCGTTAGGCCTAAAAAGCCATATAACTTTAAATAATCTCGCATATTCCATATTAATATATTTATTATATTTTATTAAAATTCCTGATTCTTTTATGTGATCAAGTGAATCATGTAATAAACCAGAGAATTTTAAGACATCAGATCTCTGATTATTAAAAAGGTTAAAATTTTCGGTATTATACAGTATAGTGCTTAGAAGCAAATTTTATTTTACTTGATATAGGTATATGCATTATTTTAAAATTTTTGAGTCGATATATAGAAAAATAAGAACGAAATTATATAACTTAGTTACAATTGTAACAAGTTTTTTGTTTTATTTTTATCAAAATAATAATAAATGAATACTTTAAATGCAATGTTGTATTGCCTTTTTAAGGTTAATTATTTCTGAAGCATTGGAGATGCTTTAGAGACAAAAATCTAACAGTAGGCCGCAATCATGAAAGCCTGTCAGTTTTTCTTGTATTTTTTCTCTATTTTTGACATATCCTAACGAAAGCGTGCTCATAAATTATAGCTCCGCAGTTATTAGGAAAAAAGTCTAGGTGTGAATGCAGGAAATAGATTCTTGGAGATATATAGACTACGAGGCAAAAGTCATTTCAAGCACTTTCTTCAATATCTTTTTAAGTGCTGTCAAAATGTTTGTCTTTCAAGATATTTTAAATCTGTGGCCCAACCGAACTAATTTCTTTAATTTTTGCTATACCCAACCTTGGGAATTTTTGACGAAGGAACTAAAAGCGGGCATATCACTTACCATCTTTTATAAGGCCCAATTTGATATGCAGTGGTGACAACAAAATATTTTGGAGTCTACCAATTGCATAGATTCGAGTTTTTTCTGACCTGCCTCTAATGATTGTCGAACGGGTCAAATATACCAAGTGTATCCTTGCGTGATAATATACAGGGTAATGGGACACAGTGCAACAGCAGATTTCTTAGGACAAAATATTGTAATTAACGTAAACTTGCCTTATTTCAAAGTTGATATTAACTAAGATACAGGGTGTTAAACTTTTAATTTTGTTTTTTCGTAATAATTTCTTAACTAAACGACATAGCGGTACAAAATTGTGGATTTGGGGCTTCTTTGAGGCGGGAAATTCTAATTCGTTTATATTTTTGATGTTGCTGGTAGAGGGCGCTAGCTATAACCTACCCCACGTGTTTTAGGTGGCATAACTTTTTTTAAGCATAGTATATTGACCTGGTTATTATAAATGTATACTTCATTTAGCTCTCTAGGAGCAACTGTTTTTGAGATAAATGCATTTTAAAGGACCCAGCAATTTTATTATGGAAAATGGTTTTCGGCCAATTGTTTTTAAACTTTGCAGAGTAATAGTTTTCGACACTCTGATTAAAAGTCTTTTCGGACACAAAATCCAAAAACCCCTCTAACCCCCCCAAAATGGGCCTTAAAGATCACTAGGGATTTAAAGACTTTTGAGGGTAACTTTGGGGGGATTAGAGGGGTTTTGGGTTTTGTACCCGAAGAGACTTTTGATCAGCGTTTTGGAATCTATTACTCTGCAAAGTTTTAAAACAATTGGCCAAAAACCATTTTCCGTAGGAAAATTGCGGGGATCTGAAAAATGCATTTATCTCGAAAACAGTTGCTTCTAGAGACCTAAATGAAGTATACATTTTTGACGCAGAGGGAGTTATAGTAATTTCTTTTTTAATAAACAGGTCAATATACTAAGCATAAAAAAAGTTATGCCATCTAAAACCAGTGGCGTAGTTATAGCTGGCGCCCTCTACTAGCAACATCAAAAAGTATAAACAAATTTGAATTTCTCGCCTCAGAGAACCCCAAATCCCCAATTTTGTACCGCTATGTCATTAAGGTAAGAAATTATCACGAAAAAACAAAAACAAAATAAAAGTTTAACACCCTGTATCTTAGTTATTATTTACTTTGGGATAAGACAAGTTTACGTTAATTGCATTATTTCGTTCTAAGGAATCTGCTGTTGCTCTGTATTCCATTACTTCTGGGACACCCTGTATAGGAACACATGACATAACCTATCTCTAAAGATGCGTATCCAATAGGGCGGCCGCCCGCGGTTTCCTAAGCCCGGTTTGTACAATCTCGTTGGTTTGATCACGGCAGTGTTTGCTTTGTCAGGTGCCCGGTTAGGTATCCACTTTCCGGAACAACGATCACAAACACGCCACTGCTGCCCGTGGCCGCCATGCTTAATGGATACGCGTTTAAAAACTTGAACTAATATTAAAAAAATTAATCCTGTTTCGATTTTAGCGCAGCAAAAACAGTTGGATTTTTAAACTTGTCCTTGACGTCGGCGCCTACGTTGCGCTGAATTTGGCACTGACCTTAATATTGTTTATTTTATAAACTTGATGTTGGCTATCCCAACATTTAACTTAAATGTCTAACCTGTTAGTTTTATTTTTGTTAATGTTTTGAATTCTTTGGTTTCTGTTTATTGAAAAAATGATGTGTTAAATAATT
Organism: Listronotus oregonensis; assembly: GCA_019359885.1. Taxonomy (NCBI): domain Eukaryota; kingdom Metazoa; phylum Arthropoda; class Insecta; order Coleoptera; family Curculionidae; genus Listronotus; species Listronotus oregonensis. The sequence continues at coordinate 9,156 of JAHBCN010024020.1, read as the reverse complement.
TATCAAAATAAATAATTGGCAAATAATTATTTTAAAACTAGGATAGGGCATTTGATTGTCATTTAACGAACTACCAACCTAAGTCAATGCGAACTAAAAATTACTACGAGCACTAAGCAAATATGGGCGCTGAAGTTAAACTTAAGGTATCTCCAGTGCCAGGTTCAGAGCCAACGCACGTCGGTCCCGTTTAATAAACGACTGACCGTAATATAAATAATTTAACATTGATCACTAGTGCCTGAAAAAAGTGGAGATTAGTCAAGGGGTACCCCAGGGGTCGGTCTTGGGGCCGACTCTGTGGAATATCTTGTATGACGGGATCCTAAATCTCGAACTAGGGGAAAATGTCAGGATGATAGCGTATGCCGATGACCTAGCTCTCTATGTAGAGGAAAAAGACCAAGGTTCCTTAGAAAATAGGGTAAATATAGCGGTGCGAAGAATATGTAGGTGGATAGAAACACATGAGTTAAACATCGCACACCAAAAAACAGAAGCGATCATTCTTAAAGGCCCAAGAAAGAGATGGAGTTACCTTTAACGTAAAAAACACCACTGTAAGACCATCAAAGAAAGTTAGTATCTGGGAATAATTCGATGAAGGTTAACATTCAGCGAACATGTAAAGAAAACAGCGGAAAAAGCCGAGAAACAGACACATGTCACGAGAATAATGCCGAACATGCCAAACAGTAAAAGAGATACGCATTGTAGGAGTCACCCTATCGATTCTAATGGTATTGAGCCTATGGTAAGGGATGTTCTAAATACAAAAGACAATGTTAATAATGGAGAGGATAGAGAAAAATAAGCTTAAGAGTGGAAAAGATGCTACCGACTGCTCTACACCAGAAAAAAATACAGGTAAAACGGCGCGATACCAAATAATGTTAAAAATAGGGAAAAGGGAGAAAAGTTACGAAAATAAGGCCATATTAAATGAGGAAAGGGAAAATGATCAAAGAAATAAAACTTGAAGTTATGGCGAAAGGTTATGATAAAATGCAAAAATTGAACCCAAGGCCCCAAGGAGAAAGATTTTATTAGGCGGAAATCAAGCAGTATAGTTTTAATTTATAGAAGGGGGGCCCTATTTTACTACTCAATTTTCTCAGACACGGATTTTAACCAGAAAAGATGAGAAAAATAAAAGAAGATTTTTAATAACTGGGAGATCAGGACACAGTTGAATATACTATGTTCCAATGCCAAAGATGGCTGAAGAGCGTGCTCAAATAACACAAGAAATAAATAGGGAGTTAAATGCGACAATATCATCGAAGTAATTTAACAAATAAGGAAAGGTTCATGAATATATAAGGAATATTATAATGGGGAAAGGGGAAAAAGATAAAAGACAACAAACATGATACGTTATGGAAAGGTTATGATAAAATGTCAAAACGATTCCAAAACTTTAAAGTCACTCAAGGGAGAAAGGGGGGTTTTTGGGGTTTTTAAAACCCACAGAGTCCTACACGGCGCATATCCACTCCTATACCACTAGCGCCTATACCGTTGCCAACGCCAGCGATAAGTTTATAAATTAACCTTTAAATTATTTCCCCCGCCGACGCCAGCGTAAGTTTATAAATTAACCTTTATCGCCAGGGCGATTTATGCTACTTCCTAAAGCTGCATTGACAGTATGTAACTTACGATAAAAATACGTGTAAAATTTGTCCCAAAAGGCCACTGTCATCGTCAAAGTGGGTGTACTCAGCATTTTCACAAATAGTTTTTAATAGGCATTCTCTGCCATTAATTCCTTGCCTAAAAATAATTTTTAAATTTATTTAGAAGTAAATAATAATAAACGATCAACATTTTTTTTTAATATTGACTAAACCTAAAGTTTGACAGAAAATTATATACAGGTTGGCTCAAAAAGTTTAAAAGAAATAAGTTTTTTTTATTAAAACATGCGATTAATTTGAAAATTGTGATATGAAATGCCAAAAATGACTTTAGAAGTTAAAATATAGAAAATACTTATTAAATTGTTAAAAATTTAGTTACAGGCCTAATTACTATGTTTCAGGAAAAAATATAAACATTTAAAAAATTGCTATGTTTGCAACATTTTGTATTCAAGTATTTTAAGTTTTTGTTTTGCTTACTAAAATTATTTTATTTGCACCTGCTATATGTTTTTAATTCTAAACAAAAAAAATCTTAACATTATCGATAAAACAGAAAAATTACTCTAGATGAAATGCCTTACTTTTTTCAATGCCCTGTATCTAAAAACAAACACTTGATAGCGGTACTTTAAATAGATTGGCTTAGTTTTAAAGGGACGTTTAAAATTATTTTTAAAATTAATATAAATTTGAAGTGCAACTGAAAAATAACTTTACTTTTTATTTATTTTTTTTTCCACCCTACGTTCTTATATTAATAAGAAATATTTTAGTGAACACTGTACTTAAGATTTTAAAAAGTATCCGTTTGTTAATATTATAACAAAATATATTTAATTGGTTTCAAACTTTTTTGACCACCATGTATAAAAAAACCGTGTTGCGAAAAATCCTTACATCCATTTATTTTAAATCATGAAAAACTTAAAAATTTATCTGATTTTTTTTACCTGTTTCTTAATTTAACCTATTGTGAAGTTCGTTGTTAAAAAACAGCAAGCTTGCCACTCGGCCGTAAATGTTTATAAAAATTTTTTAAAATTTTTTCTGGATTAAGTGGTTGTAATATTACAAATATTTAACTTTTTATGTTCTAAAATTTTAATTTACAAAATTTTATTTGTAAGACCATGGAAAAAAAGTTATATATTAAACAATTTTAAAGATAGTTAAGAAAACAGTTTGTATTGAAAAAACAAATATTACCATAAATTGTGCCCAAAAAGATTGCTTTCGTGCTCAAAATAATAACTGTGTTTCCAAATGGTAAATCTGTCACCACATGCATCATATTCCCTGTCACCACACAATATAATAGCTTCTAATTTAGTTAGTTCTGGTTACGTCTGATTAGTTTTAATTAGTTTTCGTTAGTTCTAGTAATGTTATTTTATTGTTTGGTCTTTGTATTTTTGGGTGATTGTACAGGGTGCCCCAAATTTGAGGGTGACCATTGGGATCTTGGAAACTATAAGAGATACGAAAAAGGTTAAATTGTGCAAAGTTGCGCAATTTAAACTTTTTCGTATCTCTTATAGTTTCCGAGATCCCAATGGTCACCCTCGAATTTGTGACACCCTGTACTGGATGTCCCAAATTCGAGCCCCATTATTAGGATCTGGAAAACTTGAAGAGATACAATGTCGGTTAAATGGAGGCAAAGTTGCGCAATTTGACGCTAATCAAAAGAGAGACTTTTGGAAAAAATCGAAGATTTCCGATTTCACTTTTACCTTTTTATGACTTTATTTAAATATATAAAACAAAATTAATTTTACATTCTTATTGTTACTATTTTTGTTCTACAAGACAGTGTTTTACATTAGATTTACATACCGACGTTTTGCCTTTAAAATGCCTTTATGAAATTTGTTATTTAAATACAGAACATTATTTTTTATTGGGAATTTTAGGAGCTTCTAAGGTTTTAAAACCAATAATATATTGCACTTAGTTAGAGAAAGAGACAGAAAATAGATTTAAAACAAATAATAAATTTCATATTTTCATAGTATTTTTTTTTTCTGTTTCAGATTTTCAATTCGATGATTAGTTTTTAAGCAACCATCGTTACCTTTGTTTTTTAAAATACGACCGTGGATTTTTTTATATCAGTTTTTAGAAGCATCCGATGTGCCAGAACGAATGATGTATCGTGCTTATTTAAAAAAATAATTTTAATAATTTTTTTGTAAGATTTTACCAAAAATCTATTCTCAGTCTAATACATAATTTTCTATGTAAATTGCCATAATTAATTGATAATTTTTTGAATAAGTGCAATACAATATTGGTTCTGGTACCTTAAAAGCTTTTAAAATCCGTAATGAAAAATCAAGGCTCCATTTAAAAAAAAAAACAAAGTTGATGACAGCAGCTCAAAGACGAAACGTCGGTGTGTAAATCTAATAACACTGTCTTGTAAAACAGAAAAAAAGCAATTAGAATGGGAAATTTATGTTGTTACATATCATTCAAGGAGAGTTATAAAAAATAAAAATGAAATCGCGAATATTCGTTTTTTTCCAAAAGTCTTGGGATGTATTTAAATTTTTTAAACTTTTAAGGGGCATTTTGATTAGCATTAAATCCCCAAAACTTTATTTTTATTTAACCGACCTCGTATCTCTTCAAGTTTTCAAAATTCCAATGATGAGGCTTGAATCTGGGACCCCCTGTACAGGGTCTTTCCTCATAATTAAACCACCTTCTGCTGGCTTTATTATACGAGATAGAAAAAAACTTTTAATACAAGACATGTAGGGTTTATCTTAAACCATAAGGAAAAATAGTTGACGCATATACAGGGTGAACCACAAACATCTGGTGAACCAAATTTACGATTTTTTAAATGGAACATCCTGTATATTATGTTTAAGGTTGATAGCTCTAAGGATCTTCTTTTTAAATATATATATTTTAGCTTTATGTGTTTTAGTAGTTTTTAATATATTTAATAGTAAACCCAAAAACAAAATTTTCTTTCTATTCTAAAATATATCGCATTAGCCATGAATCTAGGAAATCATGCAAACAAACAAGTAGTCTGTTGTCAAATAATTTATAATTTGCAAACATAATATAAATAACAATATTATTATAAATGCTCTATATGACCACCATTGTTATAAATGCATTTTCTATAATCATCATCTAATTTGCGGATATAGTTAACAATAAAATACGAGTTCTCTTGGTTCAAAGTATTTATAGCGTTTGTAATTTAAATTATTAATTCTGCCAATGTTCTATTTCTTTCTTTGTATATTTTGTTTTTTAAATAACCTCATGAAAAAGCATTTAGAGTTGGGACTGTTTAATGGCCATTCAATTCCTCTCTTCTTTTCAATCCCTAGCGGATAACGGTTGTTTAAAAAATTACGAACAGGAACTAAATTATGGGGCGGTGCCCCGTCTTGCTGTCATATTAGCTTATTATATTGTCGAAAAGGTAAATCGTCCAAGAGATTTTCAATGTCATTTTTAAGAAAATGCAAATATCTTTTACAAGTTAAAAGACCGTTATAAAAAATTGGACCGATTACTGTATCATTAAGAATGCCGCACCAAACGCTAATAGGTCTACGGCCTTGAAATTGGATTTCCCTATGTCCATGGGGGTTTCCAGAAGCCCATATATTTCTGTTAAAGAGTCCTGTCATATGAAAGGATGCCTCATATGCAGAAGCCCATATATTTCTGTTAAAGAGTCCTGTCATATGAAAGGATGCCTCATCGCTTGATAAAATCTTTGTAAAAAATCGTTGTCATTAATTTTTAATTGGAACATCTGCCGACAAAAGCCTTTCCTACAAACTTTTTGGTTTTCATTTAATTTTTGGACTGACAATATTTTGTAGGGGTCATATTATACCTGCATAGTTTTACATCGAGTTTTTTTTGGCCGATTTATTAAACTGCTTGACGTTATCAGCGACCAAAAAGTTGGATTTTCAGCGACTCAGAGATAAAAATAAAATTTAATTTTAAAAAATGTTAGTCTTTACCTTTAAAATATGAGAAAATTTCTAGTTCATCATTTTTATCAATTTGAACAGTTCGTTTTTTTCTTTAGACATTTTAGACAAATTTTTTTCTACGTAATAAAAAGTGCTCCTTAACGGCAAAGGTCTACCTGGGTGTAAATTTTGATATTCTTTTCTTGCTGCAATAGCATTTTTATTATTTTTATAAAACAAATAAACTATTTTACTTTTTTCTTCTTCAGGGTAAACCATTTTATAGACATCAACTTGCAAGAAAACTGTCATTATTTGACAACAGATTACTTGTTTGTTTGCATGTTTTCTTAGATTTATGGATAATGCGATATATTTTAGTTTTTGTTTTTGACGCACTGCTTTAGGTAATTACTAAATACGTTTAATATGAAAAATAAAATTAAAATTTCTTAATCAATTTTATGCTTTAGTAAGCATTATATTTTTATTATTCATTGTTTAAAAAAACAAAATATTGTTTTATAGAACGCGACATTTTTAGGTATACTATCAAGACGTACCCCTCTAGTAAACTTTCAACACCCTTATAAAATACGGCCCTATCATTGACAACCTGTTCTTCTATATCTCTATTAACCCTCGCTGTCCTTGTTAGTATAACCGGATAACTTTCTATCGCTGTTGTATTATACGGCAAGGGAAACTGAAATTGAAAATTCCATCCTACTCCCATTTCTTGCTTCGGGCCAAGTTTCCAAGGTATGGCAAAACCAAATACGGTCTAAAACAAAGACAAATATTTCAAGTATTGGTTTATGTTGTTAATAAACGACTCATTACCTTAATTTTAAAACTGCTTTATTGTCCGGTGAATATAAACAACAATTAATGATTTAGTGTATCACCAATGTTGTGATAAAAGAAGGGCAAGATAGTTGAAATAGGATAAAGGACATGGCACACATAACATGGAATTCTAGCTCACAAACATTTTTTTTAATTTGAATATGTTTGTTTCTTAGATCAATAGGAACATCTTTTATATGGAACATTTTTGTGCAGGCCTATAGGGTGGCCCAAAAAAATCACTGAACATTTTAAGCTTAATTGTTTATTAATTCCCATATAAACGCATAAAAAGAGTAAAATTTCGTCTAAATACAACGGAATAATATTTTATATATTTGTTTTTTTGATTTAACATTTAACACATACAGGGTGGTCCAGTATCGAAATAATAATATGGATTATGCCAACTAAAATGTTCATATCGTGATGTATTTGTATACATTTTCAGAATTTATACATTTTTGACAGTTTATTAGGCTAAATTTAAGATGTAATATTTTGGTTTATTGTCCCAAATATACAGAAATATTTAAATTTTTTCTGGTTTGTCCGCAAAAGATATTTTGTGACATATAAAAAAGTGCATATTTTTAAAATCTGCATATTTTTCTGGTAATTTTTTAACGAAGGTATAATAAAATTAATGTACTCATAACTAAAATAATTTTAACCTACAGGATGAAGTATCTAGAAGGTTTCATTCATCATGTCTCCTGAATTTACCTATATTTACAGAATAAGTCGTTTTAATTTTTTTTTGCCGCGCAATAAAATTCTGGTTTAAAATTACTTATTAATAATTTAATATTGTTAATTAAATTATTTATTAATTTATATAATTATTAGTTTACAATTTTAAAAACGCAAAATTAGCTTGCTTTTTTGACTTGAAGCAAAAGAAACTGGCAGAAAAGTAAAAATTCTGAAGATATATACAAATATATCAACATACTTAAATTTTGAAAAAAATCGTTGGAGAGTCAGAATCCCATTTTATGTGTGCCATAATATTTAGTTACTTTATTAGCTACTTAATTATCTTAAAAATCAGCAATTATTGACGTATAATGGTTTTACATTTTTGATGTAGAATTAAATAAAAAGTCAAAGTTTGCCAAAATATTTTAAAAAAACGTACATAATAAGGAAAACTTTGTTTTCATTGTTAAGTACGACTTATCCTAAAAATATAGGTAATTCCAGGAGGCATAGTGAATAAAACCTCCTAGATACTTCACCCTGTAGGTGTACACAAAAATTATTTTAGTTATAAGTAGCTTAATTTTATTAAACCTTTGTTAAAAAATTGCTAAAAAATGTGCAGATTCTAAAACTATGTACCTCTTTATATGTAACAAAATATCTTGTGGGAGCAAACCAAAAAAAACTTTAATTTTATATTTCTTTATATTTGGGACAATATACCAAAATCTTTTAACCTAAATTTATCTTAATAAACTGTGAGAAATGTAAAAATTTTCAAAATATATACAAGTATATCACGATATTAACATTTTAGATGGCACAATCCATAGTATTTATTCGATACTGGACCACCCTGTATTAAACAAAAAAAAAAATTTTAAAATTTTTTTAAGCAAACAAATATATTAAATATTATTTTTAAATTTAAAAAAATTTTATTTTCTTCGTTTTATTGAAATTTTAACAGTTGATTAAAATTTTCAAATTTTTTTTTTGGGCCCCTTTACCCAAAAAATTCCCTTTTAAAAAAAATGTTCCATTGACCAGAAACAACATAAAAAATTTACAAAAATTTTTGAAGCCAAAATCCCATTTTTTCCTTCCATAATCAATAAAGATGTATCCAAAAAAAAAACCATTGTCGAGAAAAAATTTTATGCAAAAACATCGAAATCGACGGGGGAAAAAAGAAAAGTATTCCAAAACCCAACCTTAATTTAAAAAAAAAATTTTTTACAAAAATTTTTAGGGCATTGTTTAAAGTACCGAATTAAAAGAGTACTCTTTTATTTTTTTTTTTAGGGGGGACATTTTTTTTTTCCATTGCTGTTTCTTTCTTTAACCTTTAAATTTCCTTTTAATCCACATTTCCGTTTGGTGTTTAAATCCAAAAAAATATGTTGTAATTTTTAAACAAAAACGGACAACCCTTTAACTTTGAGAGAAGTGAGGTTGGGTTGGTTTAAAGTAGTGGTATAACACTCTTCCCCCCCCGATCGCTCTATTGTTGTTCATCCCTTTTATTGCTTTCACCAATCTAGACTTCAAAAAAATCTGATATCCGTTGGGAGAAGATCTTTTACCCCCGGCAAAAGGGTACCGAGGATTAAAAACGAGTCCCCCAAAAAACCCCATTTGCCAGGGCACCGGCCCCCAGGCGGGGCTTGGCATTGGATTTCAATCTGCAATGTCCCTTGTACAGTCCCCAACTTTTTTTAATTACCCGTTGCTCCATGTTTGATGGTTTTGTTGGGTTCGGTGGGGTAAAAGGCTTTTAATGTCGAACCCAATCCCCAGTACCAAATTTTCTCTTGTGTCCAAGCGTTGAACTGTTGGCCATTCTTAAGATATACCGATGACCGGTTCCCGGGCCCGTGATTTTTTTTCCCCCCCCTTTTTTCAAGAAAGGGCTGCGGATCACCCCCTAGGCCGGTATTCCCCGGGATCCACAGTAAGGTCCTTGTTCTTTCCCGTTTTTTAGCGCATCATTGTAA